>BGPR01053250.1:0-10436 GCA_013235015.1 Araneus ventricosus | reverse complement strand
GGGGGGCAAGAGGTCACCGACGGGGGGGCAATTGCCCCCCTTGCCCCCCCGCTGGCGCCGCCTCTGTCTATAGGAGAGTGGTGGATACGTGCATCTCCGTCTAGGTTACAAGCGAAAGTGCACAGAAAAATCCCTGTATTCTCTCGGATAAGGGAATAACATATGGACACGTGATAAAAGTGAAGGGAATATAGGGTATTTTTTAATAAGTTACGTAGGCGTTTCAGGGAAAAAAAGTTTGGTGCCAAAGAGACGCCGTCATGATTTTCTGTCGGCACGTGAAAGCAATTAAGTATTCTTTTAGTAATAAATATGCCAAAATGAGAGATTTAATATACCTTCAGCGCGGGAAAGAACGAAAATGGAGTTTTAGAAAAGTGATTTTGGAATACATTAAGATTTTAAAATATATAATATTAGAATTTGAAATAAAATTAAGTGAGATTATTACATATATATATCAAAACAAACTTAGAAACACAAGACAAAAACTCAAAAACAGTCAAGAATTAAAATTTCGTTTCATGTTGGTAACTTATAAAATTATTTCGTGTTTTACATTCTAGATATATATAGCGAGTTGCTTGCAACTTATCTTCGCACAAGCCTGCTGGTGGAGTCCTGGCGTCTCGGGAGGGGAGTATTATCAAAAACAGCTCCGAAGCCTGACTACGATGTGACGGACATTACTTCCATAAACATGACCGTATGCAATAGGGAGGGAGGCATTTCTTTCAAATCCAAAGAAGACCACAGTAAGTGGGCGATATCTACGGGCAGTTCTTCGAGATGGGTATGCATTGCAGATCTGAATCACATGGTAAACAAATGCGTTTTTATTTCTCTTAGCTCGTAGAACTATTCTTAAACTAAGAGATCTAACAGTCCTTGCACAGCTTTTTGTCACTTTTACCTCATATTCTATTTTTTTCATTTTGTATGAAGTATAAAAAGAGAAAGTAATACCATAGTGGAAAAAACGGGCCTAGAAATTTTGAGCAATCTAAGCGTTTTAGAACTCTTTGAGTTAGGGGGGAAAAAGGATTTTTGGAATATAGGTATGTCTGTCGCCAGGACCGCCAAGACTTTTCCCGGACAACGTACTGGCATACTGGCCCACAAAATGGCATGCAGGTCTCCCTTGCGAATTATGACTGTGGTGGCTAATCATTGGCCGGAAATATTTCTTCCAGTTATCCTGTCAAATCTCGTATTGATGCGAAAATCTGACTTCCAGTCACCTATTTTACATTACATTACACCTCCTGCATCCCTGTGTTTAGAGCACTTTCCGGTTTGGACGGCTGGAGGTGAATTTTAACGTTGGACTACGTTCCCCCCATGGGATCTCAGGAAGGAATTTGATTCAGACGCCAAAACGCCACAAAACTTGGCATGTGAGATCCTCTATATCTCGGTAACTACATACGTTAAAAACATAACTAATGTCTTATTTTAGAAATAAAGGGTAAAAACAGAAGTTGCAAAAAATCTCCCGAGAAACTTCGAGAAGCAAAAGAGTCACGCGAATAAAATAGTTCTACACCTTTAACATAACCGGCTGTTTGAAAAGAGAGCCTCCCATCATTTTTTTAAAGGCAAATACACATAGCAGGACAAAAAATAATAATAATAAAAAAGAAACATACACTGGACAAAAGAACAACATGGAAAACGAAACAATATGAAAAAAAAACATAATAAAAGAAAAATAGAAGAGTCATAAGTTGCCGAAATTGTGTGTCTGTCTGAGTCGATGCGTGCTCAATGATGTTCCTCTACAATGAGATTGTTCTTGTCACGCATTAAGTGCATTAGGAGCTCTTGACAAGTTATCCGTGAGAATGTTTTTCAGCCACTAAAATTTATTTTGCACTGTATGAGTTTGGGAATGCCAGGAGAGGGTTAACGGACATTTTGTGGCATAGTGCTTTGGATCTAATTTTCCACTGCACGAGCAGTTGTCACCTACTGTAATTTTGATTAATAATAATGAGAATATGTGATTTTTACATTCAGAAAAAATAAATGTAAAAATATAGTTTAACTCATGCCAGGACCCATTTTCCATGTATAAAAATAAATACTCTTGAAAGGAATCAGAATTGAATAAGCTTTAGCAAGCAGGATTGAATATACAATGCTTGTTCACCAGATAATTTGGTGTTGTTCGCGTTTGTCTTTCACAAAGTTTCTATAAAATTTCTGTTTTTATACTTATTTAATTATTTGCATTTTTCTCGAAAACTTTTTGGATTTTATTTAAACGGTTATTGCGCAAGAGGAGCTAATTTCATTGTATAAGCGGAGCTAAGCGTTGTTCTTAACCTTTTCCTTGCGGGTGGTACAACTGTTGTACCAGAAAATTTTTTACCTTTGAATGCGGGTTGGTACAAATGCTGCACCAGACACCATTGAGAATTTCACCCCCGTATTCAACGGAGTTCTTCTGGTTTAAGTCACCGTAGTCTAAAGGTTAAGCCCGTCATTCACGATCGCTCTACTCCACGCAAGTGGAGTAATCCACTCCACACCATTCCAGTTTTCAACCCATCCATTAGGTAGGTCATTTAAGTCCATTAGGTAGGCTCTGCGCAAAAGCACCATTTACAGGTCACTCCTGTTCCCCTACTGCACCTACTTCCCAAGCCTACTCCGATTTCCTCTAAAGCGGGGAAGTCTGCCCCACCGCCGCGTATCTACATTGGTCGCATTTCTGCATTTATGGTGATGCCGTGGTGGCCAAGTAGTAAGTTGTCGGAATGGAGCCAGAGGGTTCCATGTTCGAAACCTAATTCCGCTGAAGATCAGTCGTGTATTTGCATGTTAAATCTGACGTGGGTCAAACGTCCTGCCGCTGTTGTGGTGCAGAAGTTTGAAGAGGGGAGTGCCAACTCAGAAGTAGTTCTCCTCAACTGGCTGCAGTTCAAAATTACGAACAGTTATAATTAACAAAATTTAACAAAGATATTAACTATAAATTTATTAGTTAAAAATTAATTAAAACTCTTAATTAACTAAATCTTTTTTTACCTTTTAATTTATATTTCTATTGTCAAAATTACGAAGTCCTCCCCAAAATAGCTCTCGTGTTGCTTTAAAACGGGGCGTTAAAATGACTAAACTAAACTATCTAAACTGCATTTATGGCCCTGCAGTCCAAATGGAGCGGTTAGATATCCAACCTTTTGCTCCATACCACGGCAATTCTGACCGGTTTTACACGCTAACAATCAGTCTTGGTTTGTAGCGATCGAATTTACACGGCGTTTAGCAGCCGTGAATGACCAACTTAACAAGATTCCTCCCCACTCAATTGTCGTGGAGATTTTGATTTTGAAAATTATTAGAAGAGTTAATAGATTGTTTACATTTACTACTCTATATCCAATCTATGTAATCATATACTCCTTTACAATATAATCAATAATGTAATTAACACCAGCATATGAATATCTAGATTATGATTTTGAAATCCTTTGAAAAATTTAGGAGCCTTTGCAACGTTACAAATCAAATCTTTAGGTTAAGTAATTTAAGAATTTCATTTAGAAATTTACACCTTCAAATATTTCAGAAATTTCAATATTTAAAATATCATTACACCTGTTGCTCATCAGATTCTCAAAATTCAATGCTTACTAACTTCAAGATGAATTTCTATACATATCAATAATCTCAAAATCTCATATCCTTAACTTCAATTAACATCAAACAAATTCATAAACCATTAACTAATATCTTCACTTAATGAATCTCTTAGCAACAGGCATAAGATGCATTCACTACTAAATTTATGTTTTAAATATCCTCAAAATAAACATCCATAAATAAAATCAATATAACTTAGAAAGTGATTAACTATATGCGTTGTGTTATTTTAGAAGATTTCATCTCTTACTCAGTGCTTAAGTATTTGACAAGAAAAAGAAAGCCAAGTTTTAAACCTAATTAATTTATTAAGTAATTTTTTTGCACATAAACAAACACATATAATATTGGCACACATAAAAGAATTTTCAAAGCTTGACATCACACATTTAAACTTTTTAAAATAAGAAAACAGTATTAGGGTCGATCTTTTCTCAAACAGATTTCTAATTATATGTTCATTAATAAATCCATTATTTTACCCTAACAGCCTATTCAATTACTAAATTATGGAATTTATCATTTTTAGGTTTATATGAGTGGCCAACTCCAATTTAAATTCCAATTGATATTCAAGATTATAAATAAATATTATCCCCTTAAAATGTTACTGTATTACTCACTCTATTATATAAATTTAACTAAACACACATAAATCTTCTCATTATAACAGGTGAATTATTCATATGCAATCGATGTAAACTCCACTTCTAAACAACATACATTGATTAATACACATTTACTGATGTCAAGTCATTTCAAAAAACATTATTTCTGTAAATATCTTAGATATTCTATGTTCGATACTGATAAAATAGCATCCATGGATTTGTTTACACATTCAAAATAAGCACAAATTTAAAACAGCATATAATATAAAATTTTTGCGTTTTTATAAGCTTTTAATTCTTATTACATTACAAATTTCCATCATGACAATTCATTTAAAATTTAGCATTCTCATCCTCATAATAATTCTTAATTTTCCTAAATTTCTATTTTCTTCTAGAATTTAATAATTTTGATGTCAAAATTTATAATTTACAATTGTTACAAATTAAATTACTTGTTGTTGAAAGTTATGCATTGCATCTCCTACAAATTAAATTATTCGATGACAGAATTCCTCCCTTTTAATCCCGGAGTCTCTCCATTCAAAAACAAATTTAAAAAACAAACACTTAGCTTTATTTTTATGTAGACGGCTGGTGGTCCATGGCTATCTGGTTCCTTCTCGATCGCTATGTACTGTTTGGTGGTTCTGCATCAGAAAGGTGGAAAATTCTCAGCTACCAAATATGGATAATGTCCTTCTGCATAGTTTAAAGTCAACAATGTTTTATTTACTCTGGTCGAGGCTGGATCATTCCGCGGATGCACAAACTTATGAATAAAGTGATTGAGTTCTGGTTCCTTCTCGATTGCTATGTACTGTTTGGTGGTTCTGCATCAGAATGATGGAAAATACTCGTTGTCGATGATCACACCGCATTGTTTTAAGATGCGGTTCAGCAGCGCAGGACACCTTACCGACGGGGAAGTTCCCATTACGGCGTGATAAGCATCAAATTTCCGGAGCATCTTTTGAAAATCAAGTCCTCGCAGCTCGCCGATCCATGGCTGGGGAACCCCGTACTTCGCCTCACTCCTGCCGCACGTAAAAGCCCTCACGCGGACATATCTTGACAATTTTCCATCGGGTCACCACATTTTACTTTTCGATCTTTTCAAAAAAAGTCATATTCTCCTTCGCAATTCGAAAATTTTTACGTCCAGACCCCTATTTTTTTTAGTCAAATTGAGAGAGAGCAAGAGCGTCCCTCTAAATTCCAAACATCCCTTTTTAAATTCCTCCTGGCGACGGCATTTACACCAAAATAGCCAACTTATTAAGTTATCATTGGTTAAAAGTTTTCCAAAATCATGCAACCTCTTAAATTAATTCACGCCCCCGGGCTCTCCTGTCCAATCCCGGATAATTCCTAATTTTTTCTTAACTTCTTACCGCGTGGTACAAAGCGGCTCTTGAACTTTTTTTTGCAGCGAAAAGGGATTATTATGTGTTGACAAGACATCTAACAGAAACCACTCGTGCGAATCGCACCCAGGTCAAAGGTGAAGAAATAGAAATCGTTCGCTCCTCGCAATGGAGTAATAACTTTTAGAAAGGAATTTTACCAGTGAAGTCTTGTCACAGAAAGTGCAGAAAAAAAGCAATAATTCTGTCGGAAATGTTGAAAATTTCTGAAACTGAGAGCCACTCCAGGTCAAAGGTTTCTTAACTACTGATC
Organism: Araneus ventricosus; assembly: GCA_013235015.1. Taxonomy (NCBI): domain Eukaryota; kingdom Metazoa; phylum Arthropoda; class Arachnida; order Araneae; family Araneidae; genus Araneus; species Araneus ventricosus. The sequence goes on along the minus strand of BGPR01053250.1, from coordinate 4,494 downwards.
GTCAATTGGCAGAAATGTGTGTGAATCAGAATTTTACCGACAATTGCAAGAAGGACACCCACGAATTATATCCACCGGCTGTTTTAAAAGTGGAGAGGGAACATTTTTCGTCTCAAGTTTATTCGTTGTTTACAAGAAAGTAAAGAATTAATCGTTACTTGTTTGAAAGCTGGGCATATGGAGGGAGTATTTCTCTTCCTTCGCAAGGCGAGTTCGACAGGCGGGTGTCCATTCTTAGCTTAAGGGCGGGAGATCTCTAGGTTCAATGAACTCTTGCTGAAATTGAGATTTTACTTACACGAAATTAAAAAATATTCCTTAATAATAATTTCTTAATTCTTCATTTATTTAGTTGATTACTAAAAGAATAAGATAAACGATTTTTGAGGGATGAAAATAAAATGTGAGAAGAATAATTAAATAAAATATAAAAAGAATAATCAATTAATTTACATAACCAAAATGAATAATAGTTAATAATATCGTCATATTATATATGGCTGTGCATCAGACACTTTTCATCATTATACACGGCTGTGTAGTAAATTAATTTGAGTCCTTCTAGAATTCCAACAGTCTTTAGAATTTTAAAAATAAAATATTCCAATTAAGCTTCACATAATTTAATTAAATGCCATCCCTTTTTAGAATTTAGCAATTAAATGTTTGAATTGATTTTTAGTGATTTAACTAAACTTTACAATAATACAATTTAATTTTCACCCCTTTGTAGAATTTAACAAATAAATATTCTAATTGACTTTTGGTGATTCAACTAAACTTCACAACAAATATAAAATATTTCAATTAAGCTTCACATAATTTAATTAAATGCCATCCCTTTTTAGAATTTAACAATTAAATATTTCAATTGATTTTTAGTGATTTAAATAAACTTTACAACACAATAATTCCATTTTTATCAAAACAGTCGTTTTTGCTTATGCACAATTACAGAACCAAAACTTTCTCTAGACTAAGACTACTCGGGAATCACGTTCTGTACTTGAAGATCAATGATAAGCACATGGCACTAATCTTGTGGTGTCCAACAAGGATGTTCCTGTATCTCAATAATAACCCGGCTCTCTTCTGCAGTGTATCGAGAGGAACAAATACCTCCACCAGGCATAAGGACTCCTCAATTATTGAATTACAATAATGGACTGCTTAAAACAATAACAAAATTAAGCTGGATATTGTTGGCCAAATTCTGCAGAGACATCCCGAGAGAGAGTTCAGTGGCTGTTATTTCTCTACACCGTTGTGCATTTAATACTAGGCCTCAGCAGTGCCGTCTTATCCAATGGGCTAATTGGGCTGTAGCCCAGGGCCGCCTAAAATTTACTGCACTGACTTACTGGACTGGTTGTAAATTCAAACTTTCGACCACGCTTCTCCCATTCTCAGCGGTTTTCCGCACTGACGCCCGCTTTTGGCATGGCGTGGTCGAATTTGCGTGTAGTGGAGCGTTAGTAAATGTTCAGCCTTGGTGAGAGAGTCTCTCTTTTGAACATAATGTTTTTAGAATCGCAGTCCTTTTGTACTTTTGTAGAATTACACGTAAAATCAAGCCTACAGCATTCTTTTGTCGGTATAGAGGTTAGATTATTCTTTTTCTTATTATTATATGTGGACGCAGATAAGCAACTAGAAAGCAACTACCATTTTATGTATTTCGACTTCACCATTTTAATATGTATACGAGAGTGAGTAATTTGTTGCACAAAACTGAACTACGTTTACGGCTTCAACAATAGATTGCTTGCAATGGCACAAGAGAATAGTACAGAGGTTGGATTTTTTTTAAAAAATGTTTCACGAAAGCAGTTGTATTCCAAAATAATTCAACGGAGGTGTTCCCATCTGCATAACTGCGCCCATATAAAGACGTTTTTGAGTTATAGACAGGATACGCATTGAACTTTTGCATGCTTTACGGGCCGTGTTGACCCCAGTGGTAAGTCTTGGCTTCGGGGCGAAAGGTTCCAGATTAGAGAAACGATTCCACTGAAGATCTTGCGTGTATGTAGAACTGGTGCACGTTAAATTGGGCATCGCGGGCCAAACGCGCTCCCGTTGGCGGGGTACGGAAGTCTGGAGAGAGGGGGAGGTGCTAGTTCAGGTGTCGTCCTTGTCCTGTCATCACGGTTGAGAACTACAAGGTCTGCCCCAAAATAGGTCCAATGTTGCTTCAAAATGGAACGTTAATATAACTAAACTAAACCTTGCATGCTTTACATTTAACGAAAAGCGCCCATTTCTTTCTTGCACTGGACGGTCTTCAAATGGGTCTTGGATTCATCAAAATTCGAGATATTATTAAGAATATTATTTTTTTGACGAATATATTGCTTATTCTTTGTATATTTTGTGTACGAAGTATAAAGAAAAGTTACTAGCAAACTAAAATAACATCAAATTGTTTTATTACTTGTACTTAATGGTACAAATAATTAATAAATTTTTCATTAAGTTAATAGTACATTTGACAACAGTCATACTATACAGCGTTGTTCTAATAAGTGAGTTGGATTTTCGATTATGCATCCAAAAAGTTATTCATACAACTTAGATTACCTGAAAAATTTTGTTTGGCATTTTTAAAAATGTCAAGTCATAAAAATGGAGACGTGTCTTTATTGATTGAAACTAAATGTTTCAGAGTTCCCAGAAAAAAAGGGGAGGTGGTGCTGTTTGCTTTCGTTCCATACCAATCTGGAAAGCTTTCAACTCTATCATTAAAAGAACCAGGTAAGCACGGCCATATGTGCTTAGCAATTGCTAAGGAACATAACATTTTTTGTTGCAACTATTGATAGACAACGTTTAAGAAAATGAGACGAGGCATATATTAATTAGGTAATTTTATTATGCAAAATGGTACTAACATCACCACATGGCAAAACAAGTTAAACAGCAAAAATAATGATCCTCGTAGCAATTTTCAGCAGTTTAAAAAAATACTCGTTATGCAGAAAATAAGGCCAAATACATTCGTGTCCAAAAGGTAAGTATAATCTGTAAAATGCGAAAAAATTGGAGTTAATTATGGATGTAATGATTTCTCTCAGCTCTGGTTTGACTCGCGACCAACTGAAAGAGAGATATACTCTTTTTCCTTTCCTTCTTTTCTTTCTCTCCTACTAAAAGTTCCCCTTCTCTTCCTCGGCTGGTTTTTCTTCTATTTCTCTCATTGGCCGTTTATTGGTTTCTGTTTCGCTTCATATTGCCTGGACAGAAATATTTCTGGTTTTCTTAAACATTCGTTTTCTTTTGGTAAATGTCACTTTTCGTAAAAAGGATTGTAAATAATTTTCTAAAATATTATTCAGAAGAAAATTTTTATAAGGAGGGATCAATCATTATTATTAGACGTTAGAAAAGATGAACGTTGCATAAAATCCTATTTTTACAGCTTTCGCTGTGCAAAATATTGAATATAAAAATGCAGGTAGCTTTATACCGGATTTGAAAATTGTTCAAACGTCTTCAAGCAGGAATCTCAGTAACAGCGAAAATTTTGCTGATAAACCGTCATATGGTAGACCTCACTACAATAAATATTCTTTGTCGAGGGATGTATGGGCGCAAGTGAAGCTTTGATGCACACACGCAGGAAATAGACATGAAAGGAAACGTTAAGCGCTGAAGCCGCAGTCTAGTTCCGATGGGCAGTGTTATATCCTGAAGTAATTTTGAGTAAACCTCTACCAGAGAAATGCGACACCATTTGTTATCGATTCGCTTTGGCAGTAGATATAGGCTAAGTAAGGAGTCGTTAACAATGTTGTGCACTTGTGCGAGAAAAGATTGGCATCTTCGAAACTGTACTCTGGTAGCTACAGTGAGATCATGATAAAAGTTGGTTTATTCAGAGCGCTCTGAACTAAACTGAGGACTGAGTCAATTTGCAGATAGGCAATTGAAAGGATGCGCAAAAAAATAACAGAGTTACAAACAGCTTTCACAGTTTGTCCAATGAGCTCTGAATCAACTTTTAGAAAACTTAGATTCCTATGCCAGTATCATTAACAATAAGATATTCGAAAACCCTAAGACGTGGTATGTTGCTATTAAACTTGGATGTATCCCTATGAGCACAAAGATATTGTGCAACATTTTTAAGGTGTTGTTCAATATCCTCAATGCTGTAGAATATCGCAAAGATATCGTACCAATATTGTACAGCATGTTGTGCTATTGGGGATACTATGCTACAAATATTGTTTGTGATTGTATGGTACTGCCCGTCTTGCAGGTGGGAAGTACCATAATCAAGGGGACGGAATCCTCTTAGCATTAAAATAACACTAGAAAATATATTTCTGAATTAATTAAATTTTTTCACTTCTTACAGCCAAAAGACGGAGTGCTCCTGAAAACTTTTATTGCAGTAATCATCATGATTTGGATTATAAAAAATATTGGCACTATATTACTCTTGACAGAAGAAAATTACAGTCTGTTAGTGACTATCATTAAGCATTTTAA
>BGPR01053249.1:0-10436 GCA_013235015.1 Araneus ventricosus | reverse complement strand
CAATGAACCATGTTTGTTTCTGTCGATGCAACACGAACCGAAACCCAGACCCATAAACAGCCAATGAGATTGCCACTTTGCGTGGGAGTGAGATAAAAAAAAGAAATTTAAAAAAGCTTCTCTTTCTCGTTCAGTTGGCTCCATGCCAGCCAGAGCTGTTCAGTTTTGCAGCCCCATAGCCCGTCTAAGTTAAAGGCAGAAAGGGTTGCTTTTTCACTCCGAATTTTCTGCGCAGTGAACGGATTTCGGGGGGTCAGAGTGATTTGTAGCTCAGACTTGGGTCTCTTCGTTCGGATTCATTTTATGCCTGTTTTTTTCAGTTTTTTATTACTTTTTTTAAATTTTCGTAAGTCATTGAACTCTGAGAGTGGAAAAGTAAGCAAATAAGATTAAAAACGAAAAATGCAAGTTTAAAAAATAATTTCAGGGAGTGCTGCAGCCCTAATGGACGAGCCACCATTGATAAAATTGTCAGCTAAAATGTTAATACGTAGCAGGATTTAATTTTATAATTTAAAATAAACAATTTTGGAAAACTCTGTCGAATGAAAAGAACTCATGATTTAAAATTTAGTGTCTATTACCTTTAGATTATACAATGGAGGTCAATCAGCTCGGATAATCGTGCCTCATGTACGAAAAATAAAGAAATTACTAAAGTCAGAAGAAATATCAAGATAAAAATACAGTAGAGTCTCCCTACAACGAAGTCTCCCTACAGCGAATTTCTCCCTATAACGAAATTTTTAATCGGAATGTTAAATAACATTCAAAATATTCTCCATATAACGAAGTGGTTGTCTCCCTATAACGAATTTTTTCAGACCTTTATCTTTTCGATTTTTGTAATTTTTGAAGAAAGTTGCTAATTTCTGCGCAAACAAATCTCTCACACGTGCCTGTTTCTGGAACCACTCGCATTGTTCATTCCAGCGATAACACATAACAATAGAATGCTATGTGAAGGGTAATGCAGTTATGGGGACCTGGGTTTCTACAGAGGGAGCAACATTTCTACGGGTCAAGATTCCAAGAATCGCGGTGGAAACAGCAAATGGATGTGACAATACGCATTTTATGTTCATTCGTACTAGTACATATTATTCTCTAAATTGGTGACTTGTCTTCACTTTTGAGCATTTTGTTTATACAATAAAAATTAGTATAATTTTAACAAATTTATAATAAATATTACTTCATTTTTAATTGAAAATCATAATTAAATAATTTTGATCTTATCGCCCATACTAAAAGGTTTGTAACATATACTTAAATAACAGCAAAAATCTCTAATTTCAGTATAACGAAATTTTCTCTATAGCGAATTTTTTAACTGGAACCAAGCGATTTCGTTATAGGGAGATTCTACTGTACTTCTGAAACCACGTTATCAGAAATCTAAGAATTTCATATCTCATCAACGCCTTCGCGATATAGCTTCTGAAATAATTTGATATCTTTGCACTTCAAAGAGAAGCTGCATTTAAGTGGTTTCTTTAAAAAAAAGAAGCGACATTCTCTTTTATTACCCCCGCATTCGAAATGTTGATTCTAACGGTCTCTTCACAAACGGTTGGAACTCTTGGAACACGAAGGTCAAAACGAATATTCACTGAACCCGAAGGTCAAAGAAACGAGAAAAAGAACCGCGAAAGTGCAAAAATAAAATAAATAAAAAATGATAATTCTAATTTTGATAAGAAATTGCACCCACGGATACAGTTAGACAAAGCTCGGTTTGTTTACATTAGTTTTTTATTTAATTACTTTCAGAATCTGATATTAAGCCGAGGGAAAAAAGAGTAAAATTCTTGATAAGAGATTTAAAAAAAATGACTCATTGATAAAGTTCTTCGGAACAGAATTTACTTGGGAATCATCGCGTTAGTTCCCATCAAATAAAGCGAGATTAGTTATTAGAGTAGCCATGATGACACTTGGAGCTGGAGTTGATTTATGGATATTATATTTCATTGTGGTGAGTTTATTTTTTTCGAGATACTATCTTTGATAAAGAGCTGTATATTTTCTTTGGAGCTTTTTAATCTTACGATTAAAATGGCTACTTTAAACATGTAATTTTGAACGGAAATGTGTGGAAATGACCAGACGAACCTAAATGAAAAATGGAGATATTTGTCAAAGCACAGGCTTTAATAAGGCACATCGACCAAACGAGCTACTTTTTGGAGTTAGCATTTTAAAGAAAACTGTGACCTTGAGCTGTAAAAAATACATTATCATACAATTTAATTTGAAGTGAGCCGTAGTTCCAGATTAGCATAGACAATCTATGGCGCTTTTTTTTCTTTGTCGCGTTTCTGAATAAAATTTATTTAGATGAATTACTTTTTAGATTAATTATTTTTAAATTAATCATTTATTAATTAATTAATAGTTTAAATTACCTTTAGTTTAATTACACTTAAGATTAATTACAATTAATTTAAAAAAATTATGCATAATTTTTAAAAAAAAGATTAACTTTGTCTTGTTTCAAAACATTATCCTTTGGAGAATATTCCTTCGGAACTTTTACTATACACTTAAGTGACCAACTTTTTTACAAAAAAAAAAAGAGGACATGAATAAATAGAAGAAAAAATTTCGTTAATAGAAGAAACGTTTTGTTTATTGCAACAATAATATAGAATATACAGTGAAACCTCTTCGAATGGCCACCCCTACATAGCGGCCACCCCTCTTAACGGCCAATTTTTCGTGGCACGGATTTTTCGGCCCATAGACCTAATGTTAAAATAACCCCTAGCAACGGCCACCCAACCCCTCTGAACGGCCGCCAGGTGGGTTCGCCCATCCCATTTAACAAACGCATCGGCTAGAGATTTAAACTGAAAAACGATCTTGAAAAAATGGTTTTTTTGGTGGTGTGGTTATGTAATTTTGTGGTGTAAAAATGGTGTGGTTATGTAATGTATGTTTAGAAGGGTAAAAAAGCACAAATTGTATCCTTTTTTCAAAAAATGTAAAAAATTATTAAATAAAGTACTATTTTCTCTTTAGTTAAGTCTCAAACTTCATTTTAAATAAGAAATATGTGTCAGACTTGTTTATATTATGTATTATAGCAATTATCTTGTAATTGTAACGAAAACCCTTCAGAGCGGCCACCCCCTCTGAGCGGCCAATTTTTCTCGGAACGGAGGGGTGGCCGCTCAGAGAGGTTTCACTGTACTACAATATGATAAATACATAATAAAAATATTTGTAACCATTGTAATTTGTAACACTTTGATTTTATTTATGCTTACATGCCTAATAATTATTATTTAAATTATTACTTTGCCATAGAATGAGTATTTTTGTCAATGCATCATCTTCAAACAATATATTAGGAACTAGCAGTACGCGGACAGTGTACTGCTAGTTGTGAAATCAGGACTTCAACAAAATGAAAAAAAAAAATCTGTAGAATGACATGTGAAAAAGTTCTGAAAAAACAAGTAAAGATACACATTATTGATTTTCCACTCATTTTTCCTTCGCGATAATGATATTTCAACTGTAGAAAAACGAAAGCTACGATGAGATTAATTGAAACAATATTAAAAAAAAAAAAAAAATTGCAACGTGAAAATGAATTATTATACAGCAAATAAAATGTGTTTTGAGACATATAAAACACATTAAGACGCCGAAAATAATAATCAAAGTCGATAGTTGGAAACATGACGTATCCTGCGCTCTGCCGTCAGCGAATCAAAATTACCAACAACGTTGGAGAGTGTCAGCAGGAGAAACTCCTTGAGAAAAAATATCTTTCAACTGACAGGAAAAAAATTAAAATTAAAATAATGTTAAGATATTATGAGTAGAATAAAAAAATACAAGCTTTTTAAAATAATTTTGGGGGAGGGACTGCAACTCCAGAGCCTAGGACAAGGACAGACACTGCTCTTGTATGAGACTTCATAATAATTAACCAGAATTAAGTTCATTCTGATCCCGACTGCATAACTGCTTCGGTGTAAGCGTGGCTGGTATCTGGTCTTGACTTTTGGCAGAGATGTTTCTTTGCGTTCTTCTCTTTTACAAGTTATTAATTGATTAAGTTGTTACAATTGATTGTAATGATATACTTTGATCTCAATAGATTTCGCTGTGCCCATGAATTTTCAGAAACCAGAGTTCCTTTTCCAAATTTAGATTTATAAAAATTTAATTATATTAACAGGTTCTATAGATTATATACGGTTTTTTATAAAATGTTGCCGTTTCTGTGATGAACTTGACATTTTAATATATCTCTTTAGACTTTAAGTCGAAATATTTTGCATCTTTTAATATGACAGGTATATGTTTTATTTTGCTTTCTGATATTTTTTAGGATTACCCATCTTTATTTGATTTTCGTGTTCTTATGTCGATAGTTTTTGGCGCCGTGTTTTGATTATTTTATCTTAAATCATTGCATTTTTTTAATCTCAGATATTATTACTTTTACAAACTTTTAATCCTGCTGTCTTTTATTAGACTCAGTGTTTGATGTTTGACTTTTGACTGTTATACTTTTTTTGAAATAAACTTCAAATTTTTTTTTAAAAATCCTACGGCACTGATTGTCTCAATTGTGTCATAGAGTTTGCTGATTATGTGTTTTCGTTTTAATTATATATACGTTTACATAAGTTTTATAGTTTTATCTGATCCTCTGTGGTCTATTTTTTTGCTTTCTAAAGACATATTCTTTTTATTCTCATTGTGACTTTTTTGGTCTTTGTGTGTTTATAGCCTAGTATAAATGGAGTTCCTCTGCGTGCCTTTCTTCAAAATAAAAGAAAATAAATAAATCAAATAAACTCGGCTTTTCCCACCCACCATTAAATATCTATAAAGTCTAGAGATTCAGTGGCGAATCAGGGAGGGGCTATCGGGCTGCAGCCCCCCCCCCCCAAACTGAGCAAATTCTTGATTTATTTAAATACTACAGCTGTGCTTGATACTAATTTTCATTTTAAAAGAACTGTAATAAAATCAGAATAACGTTGCTTTCCTAGCAGCAGGTCGAAATTTTCTACTACTTTTCTAAGTGATTCACTTGCAGTTGAAGCGTTGGCGCGGTCAGTATTTTGCAAGTCAGCTATGTCATTATATTTTTATTAAATTATCGAAAGTATTGCCAGTGTATTTATTATTCTTGTGTCAGGACAGGAAAGCCTGTAATGTTAAAAGAGTTTTGGTTTTATAAGCCATGGTTTATTCTCGTCGACGATACAAATTTTTAGCAGCCTCAGCCCCCCCTCAAGACCCAGAATCCTGGATTCTATCACTGCTGAATTTAAATGAAAATCTGAATGGTTAAACAGGTATCCGACTGTGATTTCGAAGACATTTTTTAGAAAATAACATATATATATTTAATGCTATTTTTTCAACTGCATATATTTTAAAACTATAGAAATAATGTGTAAAATTAGTTTTCAAATAATATTTTAAAACTGAAAATTGAAGAAAATAAACTAAGAAGAAAATATTTGCCCTTACGCTAACAGCCATAAACAAAAGATATAATCCTGAATATATAAATCCTTGTAAGGATTAGATTTTTTTATAACCTATCTGTATTTAATATATAAAATGTTTCTTGTACTTCAAAATAGTTTGAAGTCCTTGAACATAGTTACTAAACGTCATTTTTCATAAAATGCTTTTCGTTTTATATTTAATATAAAAGTAATACTTGATTTTAAATTGGCCTTAGTTTTAGAAAACTATCAAGCATATTACAAAAAACAATCTCAAGAAAATTTCATAATAAATACTTGAATAACGTTTAGAGAATGTTATTTACGGTCAATCAAGCAGTTTCCTCCAAAATATCATTTCTCAGGAAACATTTTAAGTTTTATGCAGCTTGCCAAATATTACTTACAGTTCGGTAATAAAACCAGCTGTAACTCCATTTTGTAATTCCACGTATAGTAAAAGTGAGACAGTTTTGAAAGCTGGTTAAACAAGCTTCAGAATTAATTCATAAATTGTTTTTGATAATTTCTACATTAAAACGACGATTTTAAACCAATTCGGATACCTTAACCCTTCTTGTCAATTACACTGTCATTATGCAATTTTCAAGGAAAACATAAAAACCGGAAAAAATTTACTCATATCTATCGACAGGGAGGCATCTCAAATATGGAGATGAGGGTGCCGGATAAGTAAGCGTTTCTCTGTTTCCTTTGGTGTCAGTGACGGTGGTACTCTGTACATCGCGGCCAGGTTACACTTTGTTTGTCTCCTGGGGCTGCCGCGAGTTCACGGATATAAGTTGCTGCCTTATAAGTAAGCAGGAACTCGCTTTACCTGAGGGTACAATAATTGTGGGGAGGCTGTTAAGGCCCACTTTCGATGACAAGTCGTACCCCGGTGAAACGGGGGGTCGTCGCAAGAACCGCGCGTAACGGGGGTTATTACACATCGCCTGACTATCTGTCGCGGCGGCTGTTCATTCAACGTAGAACCCGGATGCTTACGCAGGGCAGGGTGATGTTCCTTCTGGTCTTACCCCTGTTTGAGACCCCCACCGAGGAGTTTGGGCACCACGAACTCGCGGATGAGAAGTCTCCGTATAAGTAAGCGGGTTCTCTCGTCTCTGGTGGACATGGTAATGGTATGGGTTTAAGTTACCCCTCATCGATGACTGAACGTACCTCCTTCGGGAGGGGTTGGGCCGTGGCCGGTGATGGCGATCTGGACTCCGATCTCAGTATACAAGCTATCGTGACTGTTCTCAAATTAACCTGGGATGCCTAGGCACGGTGAGGGTAACTCGGTTTATGATTACTTTTGTTTGAGGGGGACATCTCATGTGTCGCTCGTAATGGGGCCATTATGCGTTCGATCACAGTGCAAAATTAGTTTTCGCGGCAGCCGGGCATGCAGTGAACCCAAGATGCTAAGGGTGTGTGGGGGGGGGTAATTCTTACGGTTATTCGTTACCTATAAAGATTTACAGTCTTATAAACGTTGTAATTTTTTTTTTAAAAAAAAGGGAATTTTTAAGAGACTTGCGTTGTGATGGCCTAATGCAAAACAAATCTACATGTAAAACTGTAACTGTAAAAAAGTCTAAAAATTGAAACGTCGTGGCGTCCAAACTATATCACGCGCATTATATACCACTGACGTAATATACTACTTTCTATTAAAAAACGAAAATTAATTTGAAATATATGATTAATATAATTTGAAATTTATAGAGAACTATTCATCATAGCGACATACATTTTATATCCATCGATAGAAAATTTTATTTCACTATCTTAGAGCTATTAAATTTGAAATTCGAACGACAATTACTCTTTTAAATTTAAAATTTCTGAAATTTAGGTGCTCTAACAATGAAATAATGCTGTTTAACGTCTTCCAGTGCTATGGCGCGAGTTTTATTGTTGGTGACGTCAGAGTGTTACTGAGAGACAGATCTGGGCTATTATATTAGTAATTAATAACACAAGTGGAATGAGTTTGTAGAAATAATATTTATTGGCGTATAAAAGTTTAGACGTGTTGTCTGGATTTGATGTTCATTCAATTTTTCAAACGAAATAAAATATTCAGGACACACAATATAGTTGATTTGTCTGCATTTCATTGACTATGACCTTCAAGCGCCAACTTTCCAGGTGTTCATCCTCAACTTTGAGTATTTCTCTAATAGCTTTTAGAAAGCCTCTCGGAATAGAAACCTTTCTCTTATTTAGCTCTTCTCTTCCTATATCCTCATAGAAAACGTCACGTATAACATCAGAACTGCTTGAAATTTCTCTTTCGTTGTTCTTTAGAAATAACTCTTTTTGATTCAATTTTTGTCTCGGCCTAATATTTGATGTCTGGTCTCGCTTGAGTCAAAATAAATTTAAATTTCATCAGGTCTTTCCGAGTCCGGTCTGAAACTTAAATGAACTTTCACGAATTTACGGCATTTTGTACTTTATTGTGATTGTTCTGTGAAAGTAATCAAATACAGTGGAGTCTCCCTATAACGAAATCGCTTGGTTCCAATTGAAAAATTCGTTATAGAGAAAATTTCGTTATACGGAGATTAGAGATTTTTGCAGTTATTTAAGTAAATGTTACAAACTTTTCAATAGGTGCGATAAGTTCACATGTATTTATGATTTTCAATTAAAAATGGAGTAATGTATATATTATAAATTTCTTAAAATTATACTAATTTTTATTGTATAAATAAAATGCTCAAAAGTTAAGGCAATTCACCAATTTAGAGAATAATATGTACTAGTATGTACTTACGTTTATTTTACTTGAAAAAATTCCGTTATTTTATATTGTTTTGCATTTCGTGATGTTAAATTTTTTCAGAAAATTTTTTCACATTTTAAAACGAGTGGTTCAGAAACAGACACGTGTGAGCAGATTGGTTGCACAGAAACTATCAACTGTAACAAACTAACAACACTGTCATTTTTTGTCTTCAAAATGACAAAATCAAAAAAGATAAACCTCAGAAAAAAAATTCGTTATAGGGAGACAACCGCTACGTTATATGGAGAATATTTTGTGAATGTTATTTAACATTCCGATTAAATTTCGTTATAGGGGAAATTCGTTGTAGAGAGACTTCGTTATGGGGAGACTCTACTGTATAGTAGTCATGTACAGTATCAGAACTAGCGAATTTTCTTTTCGTTGTTCTTTACGAATACCTCTTTTTAAGTCAATTCTTGTCTCGGCCTGATATTTTATGTCTGGTCTCAGCTTGAGTGAAAATAAATTTCAATTTCATCAGGTTTTCCAGAGTCCGGTCTGAAACTTAAATGAACTGACACGAATTTTGCTCTTTATTGTGCAGTTGTTCTGTGAAAGTAATCAAATGTATAGGATATATTGAGTCACGTATAGCATCAGAACTGCCAGAAATTTCTTTTGCGTTGTTCTTTACGCATACCTCTTTTTGATTCAATTTCTTGTCTCGGCCTGATATTTGATGAAACGAGTCAAAATAAATGTCAATTTCATCAATTGCTTCCAAGTCAGTCTGGAAACTGAAATCAACTGACACAGAATTTAGGGCATTTTGTGCTTTATTACGTTGTTCTGTAGAAGTAATCAAATAAAGGGATATAGTAGTCACGTATAGCATCAGAACTGCTTGAATTTCTTTTCGTTGTTCTATAGAAATAACTCTTTTGGTTCAATTTTGTCTGCCTGATGTTGATGACTTGGTCTCTCTTGGAGTCAAAATAAATTTAAATTTCCATCAGGACTTCTAGTGTCCGATCTGAAACCAAATAGAATAGCACGAATTTAAGAATTTTTTTGCTTTATTATGATTGTTCTGTAAGTAATCAAATGATGTATGGGATATAAGTAGTATATAATTTAGTAACACCCTGTATATATAGTTTAAGTAACACCCTGTATGAATGGTTAGTAACACCACTGTATGAACAGTTTAGTAACATCTTAATAGATAGTTTAACACCTGCATATATGGTTTAGTATTATCACCCCTGTAAGACAGTTTAGTAACGCCCTATGTAGATAGTTTAGTAACACCCTGCATATATAGTTTAGTAGCACCCTGTATGAACCAGTTTAGTAACACCCTGTGTGAATGGTTTAGTAACACCCTGTATAAACAGTTTAGTAACACCCTGTATAGATAGTTTAAGTAACTTACCCTGTATAAGATAGTTTAAGTAACACCCTGTATAGATAGTTTAGTAACACCACTGTACAGATAGTTTAAGTAACACCCTGTACAGATAGTTTAACCAACACCCTGTACAGATAGTTTAGAAGTAGCACCCTGTATAGACAGTTTAGTAACACCCTGTGTAGATAGTTTAGTAACACCCTGTATAAACAGTTTAGTAGCTTGCCCTGCATGAATGGTTTGAAGTAACACCCTGTATAGATGGTTTAGTAACACCCTGTATAGATAGTTTAAGTAACACCCTGTACAGATAGTTTAGTAACACCCTGTATGGTTGGTAACACCCATAACACAGATAGTTTAAGCCAACACCCTGTATGGTTTAGTAGCTTACCCTGTATAGTTTAGTAACACCCTGTATAAGATAGTTTAATCAACGCCAGTTTAGTAACACCCTGTATAGATGATTTAGTAACGCCAGTTTAGTAACACCCTGTATAGATAGTTTAGTAACACCCTGTATAGATAGTTTAGTAACACCTTATAGATAGTTTAGTAACTTACCCTGTATATAGTTTGGACTGGATTTTCTTCTGATTTATCATTAAATATTAGCCCCATACTCTCGTTCATTTCCTCACTTTTGGAATCAAGACAAAATTTTGCAGACCCTAATGAGAGTTCAAAACCTTTCCAGACCAAATGGCATAATTTCTGCAAGACGCATCTGATGACTTTCTCACTTGTGGACATTTCTTCACCAGAAAACAAACGAAGCCATTAAGCAAAACTT
>BGPR01053248.1:0-10436 GCA_013235015.1 Araneus ventricosus | reverse complement strand
TGCTGTGACGTCACGTCCATTTTCCTCTTGCAATGGATTTCAAAATGGAATCGGTGCGGCGCATTTGACGTGTTTTTCGTGATCATGAACTAACCCTATTAGGATCAGTGGTACATAGAGCAGATACTTGTAATACGAGGCTAATTAACTAAGAAAGTGTTTCATCGGATAAATGGCACCATTTTACAGATAATTCAACCTCTTGATTTATCGGATGGTTTTAGAGTAAGGATACCTTTCTATTCTATAACCTAAGAGAATCGTTTTTCCCAGTGGCAAATCAATGATTTTGGTCAGGGTCACAAACCTGAGGTCACAAAAATTTTGTATCGTTGTTACCTCATAGCTTATGTAAGTCAAAGCACTTTGACTTTACTCGCTTGACAATAAAAATCACAAAGGACACTACAATACTTTTGATAATTTAATAAAAATGCAATGAGATAAGTAGTCAAAAAAAGTTTTCGACCGCGTCAACTCAAAAAGCAAGAGTGGAATGACTACAAAAGCGGAAAACTTTACGAACCTGTCAAGCCAGAAATCAAAGTTGCCACGTTTTATTTTTGAAAAAATAGGGATCAAGAACAAACGGGTGTCGTGATTTGAAAAAAATCAGGAATTTCGGTTTAGCTCTGGGGGCTGCAGCCCCATAGCACCCCTCCTGGATTTTCCACCTGTTTTTCCCATTAGCAGATTCTTCAAATTCACGAATAGCAACAACTGAAATGTTGAAAGAAATAATATGGTTTTAACTATCTTAGCCTGTAATTGAAATTTTCAAAAGTGGAAAGGTAACAATAACGTTCAAAAAGATATAATTACATATTTGTTGTTGTAGCACATACATATGTCGATGATTTCATAATAAATGAGTGAAATGAATTTGATTAGAATGAAAAATAATATAAGAAATAAAATAGTTCTTTCAATTAATTTTAGATTACTGTTCAATCGAAATAGGTTTTTTTAAATGAAGCAAATGGAAATATTTTTCATTCTCTTTTTATTTTTATTGATTTTTAACTTGCAATATGGCGAGTTAACCCTCCAGTTGAGTACATCGCGATTTATGCCGGCTATTATGTTTTTTTCTTACTATGACAGTGTTGTATGTAAAAAGGAATGGAAACAATGTATACATAAAACCACAAAAACAATTTTAAATGACCAAAGGATTAGTTTAATGACGTAAATAAAATAAATGAAATTGCCAATATTTCAACTGAAATATTGTATAGCAACGGATTCGGAAACCCTCCGCGCTTTTGCGCTTGCGCCGGGCGTAGTTATTTTCATCAAAATAGGGGGAAAGGGAAGAATGGAAGGGTGATGTTTACATTTTACTGAGCGTAATCTAACAAAGAACTCCGGAAATGCTCTCATATGATTCATTGCCTGACACCCATTTCCGGTGTAAAATCGTCCAAAAGTGGTAGTCTCGGAATCCGTTGCTAAACAGTACTTACATTTGTAATATAAAACTGTAAAGACAATATGTAAGTAAAAAGCAATAGAAAATTAGATATAAATAGCAAGAAGTCAATTTCATAGTCATTTCATTGCAACAGTCGCGTGTATCTCTGAAATACAAATAGCAGATCGATATTAACGCCTCCATTTCCAAACTATTACACTGAAGATCCAGAAAAACTGGTACAACTTCTTAATACCTTGTCGAGCCCCCACGAGCACGCAGAAGTGACGCAATACGACGTGGCATGGACTCGACTGATGTCTGAAGGTATCCTGGAGGAAATTGACACCATGAATCCTGCAGGTCAGTCAACAAATCCACAGAAGTGCGAGGTGGCGGAGATCTATTCTCAACAGCATGTAGCAAGACATCCCGGATATCTGCAATAATGCCAATCTCTGGGGATTTAGGTGACCAATGGAAGTGTCTAAAGTCAGAAGAGTGTTCCTGGAGCCACTTGGTAGCAACTCTCGACGCGTGGGGTGTCGCATTGTCCTGCTGGAATTGTCCCAATCCGTCGGAATGCACAATGGACATAAATGAATGTAGGTCATTGGGCAGGATGCTTAAGTACCTGTTACCTGTCAGAGTCGTCTCTAGACGTATCAGGGGTCCCATATCACGCCAACTGCACACGTCCCATACCATCACAGAGGCTCCACCAGATTGAACAGTCCCTTGTTGATATGTAAGCTTCATGAATTCATGAAGTTGTCTCCATACTCGTACACGTGCATCCGTCCGATACAATTGGAAACGAGACTCGTCAGACCAGACAACGTGTTTCCAGTCATCAACAGTCCAATGGTAGTGTTGTCGGGCCGAGGAGAGGAGTAAAGCTTTGTGCCGTGCAGTCAGCAACGGTACACGAGTGGGTCTTCGGCTCTGAGAGCCCATATTAATAATGGTCCGTTGAACAGTTCGAACGCTGACACTTGTAGATGCCCCATCATTGAAATCCGCGGCAATATGAGGAAGTTTTGCACGTCTATCTCGTTTAAGGATTCGCGTCTGACGCCAATGGTCCAGTTCTTTCAAGGTCTTTTTCCGGCCGCACCGATGGCGGAAGTTTGATGTTTTACCGGATATTCACGGTACACTCGTGAAATGGTTGTATGCGGAAATCCAAATTTCATCGCTACTTCGGAAATGCTATGTCCCATCTCTCGTGCGCCGATTATAACGCCATGTTCAAAGTCACTTAAATCTTGATAACCTGCCTTTGCAGCAGCAGGAACCGATCTAATACATTTGTCAGACATCCGTTGTCTTAGGTAGGCGTTGCCGACCGCATCGGGTTGCGATGATTGGCTGCAAATCTCCGTTATTTGCATATGCACGCCTGTACCTTTTTCTGGCTCTTCAGTGTATTAACAGTTCGTTGAAAGGAGCTAGAAAAATAGCCAAGGTCATGCTTTCGTAGCGCCCTCTGGTAAAAGGATATAAAAACGAAATTCTTCTCTAGCGTATTTCTCACATACATGCGCCTGCTGGAGAGTTAATGGGGCCGCGGTGGCCTAGTGGTAAGGTCCCGGCCCTGGGGCCGGAGGGTTCCTGGCCCGAAACCCGATTCCGCTAAAGATCCGCCGTGTATGGGGCCTGTTGCAAGCTAAATCATACGTAGTGGCCAAACGTCTTCCCGTTGGTGTGGCGTGGAAGTTTGGAGAGGGTATGCCAGCTCAGGTGTCGTCCTCGTCATCAGACCGTGGCTCATAATTACGAGGTCCGTCCCAAAATAGCCCTCGTGTTGCTTCAAAACAGGACGTTAATATAACAAAACTAAACTAAGCTGGAAGGTTAATTCTGAACTCTCAGAATATTTTAAAATATTTTACATCTAAAAACGTTTATGAGTTAAAAATAAATAAAAATCAAAGTTAATCAAACCTTACTTAGGTTCTAAAAGCAAGAATTTGTAACCATTATAAATAGTTGCAATTCATTTCAGTAACACGATCAGTCATACTATTTTAACATCACATCTCTTTGAAAATAAGTAAACACTTCGTTGACCAAAGGTAAACATTCTTTCCGATCAAGTAGCGTTCTTTTTTAAATTTTTCTATCGATTAATTTTTTTTAATTTTAAAGTAGCCAATATCAACTGCCTATAGAAAATTTTATCCTATTCGTCTTTTCCGTATATTTATCTTTAAAAAGCAATGTCTTTTTTGTTTTCAGATCAAAGAAGTTGCTCCTAACACAACAGAGCCAGCTGTTTCTCGCTTCTGGAAGCATGATGTGAAGGTATGATTGTATTCAAAAACCAAATTAACTTAGATTTATTGGAAATAACAATTAATATATGAGTTTCCAAAAAGGAGTTGAATTTTGCTAAGTATGTATCTGGCCAGACCGAATTTTAAAATAGTCTATACAATGGAATTTTTTTTACCCTAGTCACGTTTTAATTTATCTTTACGTCTGCATTCAGAGTGAAATTTCGAAGAAAAATCGTCAAAGTAAATCTTTCGAAAACAAAGAAATTTGCTCAAAATATCGAACATTCATTGCGAAAGTTGTTATTATGGCTAAACTCGAAATTTAATAATCGGAAATTGATGATTGAGTACTTGTGGTCTTAAAGTATTCAAAATAAATTCATGTCTGCAAAATTATAGACTAAAAATTTTAAAAAAAACTAAAAATTAATAATATATTATGCAATTCAAACAACATACGTTATGAATCATTTTAATTAAAACTTTAGCATGGTTATTTTCATACCTGAGAGATTCTTTATGATTACTAAATGCGGTTTATTTTGAGTAGGTTGTTTTCTTTCACTGCTTACATTTTCGTAAATGTATAGATAAACTGCTCAGTAGTGTTCCTTAAACATTGATAGTATCGATCGTTCCAAAACTATCGATATTATCGATAGTTTTCTCCCCGGTGATACTATCGATAAGTGTTCTTCCAGTCGATAATTTAGAAACTATCGATAGTTCCATTCGATTGTTTGAGTCGATAGTTTTGAAACTATCGATAGTTCCAGTCGATAGTTTCAAAACTATCGACTGAAAATGCGCCTATTGATAGTATTGCAAGGGAGAAAACTATCAATACTATCGATAGTTTTCTTCCCGGTGATACTATCTATAGGCGTTCTTCCAGTCGATAGTTTTGAAACTATCGATAGTTCCATTCGATTGTTTTAGTCGATAGTTTTGAAACTATCGATAGTTCCATTCGATTGTTTTAGTCGATAATTTTGAAACTATCGATAGTTCCAGTCGATAGCTTTGAAATTATTGACTGAAAATGCACCTATCGATAGTATTGCAAGGGAGAAAGCTATCGATACCATCGATACTATCGATTGTTTCAGTCGATAGTTCCGTAAACCCGATACTATCGACTTGGCTTCGATAGTATCGATAGTCTATCGGTGTTTAAGGTACACTACTGCGCAGGTTATAAGTAAAAGTATGGAACAACCTACGTGTTCCAAGACCGGTATATTCTACTTTCTGTCTATGAGATTTGACTGTTTTATCAGCTTTATGTAACCATTAAAATATTAATACATTGTTTCGGTTAAAATTTACTCTACGGTGCCCACTTACTTCGTTCCTCTTAGGATCGCCAAATCTTTGCCGCCAAGAATGGAGATGAAAGAACATTTGTTTGGTTGCGCAATGATGATTTTAACGAGTGAGATGTGCGCATACGCGGAAATTGATCTTTTCATCGGTGTTTTGCGCATGGCGCGATATTAAGATTCGTTTTGATTGGTTTGTTCCGTTGATATGTTTCATGTGATTGGTCGATTCAATAGAATTTGATTAAAAAATCGTTTGGAATTCTTCAGTATGATTTTTGTCCAATTTTATCATTTCGTTACGTGCGCTTTGTACAGCTACTCTTGATTATGGCTCCGAATTCTGGGAACATTGGTTCCCTTTCGACCTACCATCAACTTCAGACAACGGAAGCCCAACTTAAAATATGTATGTGAAGCTTTAACTACACTTTTCTCGTTTTCGAACATTTTCATTCACTTTAGGTTCAGAACTGTGTATGTTATTCTGTGTTTTCGCTTCTCAATGAATAAGCAAAGCTACTAGCGTAGTCTCTCTTTGCAGAAAGCGAAGCCGCTAATGTTTTTTTAAGTTAAAAAAATTGCCCGGTACACGCTTGAAATGCCGAAGGCATTTCGTGCTCGATCTCTCCTTTTCAAATGAAGCATGCGCAGTAGAGCAATGAAAAGCGCAATGCGCATCCAAAACAGTATTTGGCGACAGCAAATGAAATTGCGCCAAGAAAAATTGGCGAGAAGAAAGTGGGCACCATAGAATAAATGTTTACCATTGTTTCTTTTTTAAAGACTCGGATTCTTCTTCTAGGTCATTTTTATATTTTTAATTTCAAAAACTGGAAAAATTACTATAATCAACTTACGACGTCTTCTAAGCAATACTAAAAATATCACGAAACGAATCAGTTGTATAAAACAACTACATTTACCTTCAAAACGCAAAGTAAAAAAGAAATCAAAATGCTAACACTCCAGCTTAAGATATAAACAACAATAAAAAATATTTAAAAGAGCTAATGCAGGTACTTAAATTTATACGTCACGCAGAAGTTTCTAGAAATTTCTAAAACGGATCATTTTAAACGGTATTGCCAATGGCTTAAATGATTTAAAGGAAACAAATTAATTACGGAAGTAAGAAATTCTGGTCAACGTGCAATTAATTATGTAATTAATGATGGAAGAAAGAAAAATGAAAAGTTATTTTTTCTCCGTTAAATGTGGCAATATTATTTCAAACATTTACTGTATGTCCCTTCTTGGCAATGATATTTTTATATTATTTACTTGTAGCATATTTATAATAAATTTTACTGTTTTTAAATAAATGTCACAATTTTTTTTTCAAAACTTTGAAAAGATATAGATATTATTATAGCACAAGTAACATGAATTTCAATTGGATAAACTTTTAGTTTTTCATATTTTGAATATCCTGCTTTCAAATAATATCTTTAATGTAAACAGTAGCAGTTGGAGTTAAAGATGTGTAACAATGAGCCAAAACTTGCTTTTTTATATACTTTTTTCCATTTTGCGGGTTTTAAAAGCAACATAGTTACACAAACTACCAACCTTAATGGTGTAAATATTCCAATCTTCTTGTTATGAAAAATTCGATTTCTTTTATGTGTTTTTAATTCCTTTACAATTTCCACAGGTTGCCAGAGACTACAACAAAACTTTAGGCGAGAACGAAGGAGAAGACCTTGGAAAACAATTTTTAGAAGAATGGGCGGTAATTTCTTTACTTTTATTCTTTATATTTCAAATTTCATTGTTTATAATTCTGAACTGAGCTGGAAAAATAATAACTACGCATTTTGCAATCTGCGTACATATTTCGCGGCATTATTTTGATTGTACAATGCAGATATTATGTAAATTCTTAGAACTGATTTCAAAGAAAAACTGCTTATTAAAAATCTATGCGCCACATACGCAACTGCGGTTCGGCATTTTCAAACATCCTGAATTTCTGCATTTTAATGGAAACTCTACGATTAGCCTGAATGATATTAAGTAAACACCTAGTTCATAAGAATAGAATATTTGAAACTAGATTTTTCGGTATTTTTTCATCGTTTATTTCTTTCTGTTCCAAATATCAGTTCGTTTAAACACATACAACATTAAGGGGAGTTCGAACCTAAGCTCGTTAACCCTAACCCTGTTTCTTCGAATTATAGAAATATAAATTAAAAAGGTAAAAAAGAAAAAGTATAAATAAGAAACAGAAAATTTAAACAAAAAACGATAACAATACACCTTTTTGCATGCTTTGCAACAGCATCAAGTGATTGCATCAATAAAAATTACAACGATTAATATTTAAAACACATAAAATGGAATTTAGAATGTAAAAGAAATTATTCAAAATGGAAGGAATGAATCAGAACTCGAATAACGAACTTCTTCGAAGACCACTCGCCATATAGGAGTTCTAAAATTATCTTTTCGAAGTGAATAAATCGGTTTTTGTGTGTGTGTTTAAATAAATTTTTGAAAGTTTAAGAATATTTCACTTCTAGAATTTTAAGAAGATATATAGTAACATATAAGCTATATTTAACTAAATAACGTTACGTATTTATGATAAAGATGATGATATAAAGATTTTTAGTGGTTTTCTATCCATATCTGTTCCCTTCCATGGTTTTGTGTTTAAGTGATCCTTCTATCTTCACAGAACTTAAACGGAATCGACCCAAGCACCTTAAAAACAGATACGGAGGAGAGTCGTCTAACGCAGCTACAGACACTGATGGATATTGTGGAGGTAAGTCAGAAATCATAATAAAATGAATGACTGCTTGCAGCTGGTGCAGAAATATCTCCTGAATTTGTACTTCTATTGCATAGTTTGATCTAGAGATTCGTATAATGAAACAATAACGAATAACGGTCTGTGTTTCAGGATGCCCAGGAGGATGATGTATTGAGAACCCTTTCGATGAGCGTTCCATCGGCTGCTGAAGTAAGTAAAATGGAATAATTGTAATTTTATTTTTTAATGTCTAACTATTAAAGTTATTTTACCTCTATGCTAGCACTTGTCACCGCAAGAAAAGTTCATTCGCAAATCAATCCAGCTAGTGTCTCAATAATGTAACTAAATTTGCTGCATTTTTGTTAATTTTTTTTCTCAACGGTTGTGATAATTGTCACTGAAAAGCAAAAAAAACTGGTACACCTTCTTAATATCGTGTCGGGCCCCCACGAGCACGCAGAACTCGACTGCTGTCTGAAGGTATCCTGGAGGAAATTCACACCATGAATCCTGCAGGGCAGTCAACAAATCCATAGGAGTGCGAGGTTGTGGAGATCTCTTCTCAACAGTATGTAGCAAGGCATCCCAGATATCTTCAATAATGTTCATATCTGGGGATTTAGGTGGCAATGGAAGCGTCTAAAGTCAGAAGAGTGTTCCTGGAGCCTCTTGGTAGCAACTCTCGACGCGTGGGGTGTCGCATTGTCCTGCTAGGAATTGTCCCCATCCGTCGGAATGCATAATGGACATGAACGAGTGTAGGTGATCGAACAGGATGCTTAAGTACCTGTCAGAGTCGTCTCTAGACGTGTCAGAGGTCACATATCACGCCAACTGCACGCGTCCCATACCATCACAGAGGCTCCACCAGATTGAACAGTCCCCTGTTGACAAACAGGGTCTATGGATTAATGATGTCGTCTCCATACTCTTACACGTGCATCCGTCCGATACAATTGGAAACGAGACTCGTCACACCAGGTAACGTGTTTCCAGTCATCAACAGTCCAATGGTAGTGCTGTCGGGCCCAGGAGAGGAGTAAAGCTTTGTGCAGTACAGTCAAAAACGGTACACGAGTGGGCCTTCGGCTCTGAGAACCCATATTAATGACGGTTCGTTGAACAGTTCGCACGCTGACTCTTGTAGATGCCCCATCATTGAAACCTGCGGCAATCTGAGGAAGTATTGTACGTCTGTCTCGCTTAAGGATTCGCGTCTGACGTCAATGGTCCAATTCTTTCAAGTTCTTTTTCCGGCCGCACTGATGGCGGAAGTTTGATGTTTTACCGGATACCCGATATTCACTCGTGAAATGGTTGTACGCGAAAATCCAAATTTCCTCGCTACTTCGGAAATGCTACGTCCCATCTCTCGTGCGCAGACTATAACGACACGTTCAAAGTCACTTAAATCTTGAAAACACGCCATTGCAGCAGCAGGAACCGATCTAATACAATTGTCAGACATCTGTTGTCTTATATAGGGGTTGCCGACCGCATCGAATTACGATGATTGGTTGCATATGTACGCCTGTACCAGTTTTTTTTTTTTTTTTTTTGCTCTTCAGTGTATCTAATTTATATCCAAATTTTAAAAACATTTAATTGAATCTGGCCAATTTTCTCCAGTTTCATGCAGCGTAACTTCTCACGGGAAAATATTACTTAACTAAGGTTATTAGGTGTTCTGAACTTTAACCATCTATATCCTGTCGGTACTTAGAACTACTGCTTTAAACGAGTTTACATCTTCATAATATGACAGTTTATCTTGACGGCACTCACAATAACACGAAAATTGTGGTTCTGACAACAAGCAGCAGATGGAAGCTGAAGGCATAAATCAAAATTTTTAAAATTATTAATTAAATTAATTTTAATTTAAAACGTGCTTTCATTTTTCTTGGTGTTATTCTGCACCAAAACTTATGAAATGATGCAAAAATTTGCTGGTAAATTAATTCAGTATATAAAGACTTAACTCGGAAAGCTGACTGGAAGAAGGTGTTAAACGAAGTACAATAAATAAGTAAAAGAGATGCGATAAAATAGTTTTGCAAAAAAAGAGAAATTCAAAAAAAAGTAAGAGATAAAGAAACAAATTATATATTTTGGTGCTTCTTATATTATTTTATGCATAGTGAGTGTTGGGAAGAAGAATTCTCCAAAAGAGCTGACTTTTTAAACATTAAATCCAGATTATCTTTTTTAATGGTGCTATTTACGATTAAGTAGAAAAGAGATAACCCGGTACATTCAATTCATATCCGGAACAGTCGGTACAAAGAATCAGAAACCGGGATTGTCCTGGATAATCCAGGACATTTGTTCATTTTAATTTAACAACGTCTATTCAGAGAAAGAATGATTTATTCTTGGCATATACCACGAAGTGCATAACAGTAATACCCCAAAGTTACGTGATAGGTGTGACCAATGAAAAGAGCCTAAATTGGGGGTGTGACTTTGAATATAAAATACATGAGAAATTTAATTATTAGAGGCAATGGATAGCCGAGCAGCTGTTTCAAAAACAGTATGTAATAAAGCATATAGTTTCCATACATATCAATACAAAATCCCCAGTAGCACAAAGATATTGTACAATATTGTACGATATTAAACAATATTGTACGATATTAAACAATATT
>BGPR01053247.1:0-10436 GCA_013235015.1 Araneus ventricosus | reverse complement strand
ATATTGCTGGTTTCAAGGCTGATGGTCTTAATTGCCGACTGAGTGCAAAATTGGCACGATTTCGTTCGGGCCATACATATTTCACTCATAAACATCTACTTCATACAGATTTGCTCATAATGTATTACAATGGAAATATTTTGTGCTAGTGCCCGAAATACCTTATCTTACGGTGAAGTACTTTGGAAGGATTATTAAGATTTTGGAGATATACTCAGAGAACTCTACAATGCCAATATCTTCTCATTCGTTCATGACATTACCTTTATGCATAGAATTAATTTTCTCAAAGTACTTTGTTTTTATTGCATATCACTACTGTTTCATTAAAGTAAAATTTGTATGTTATGAATTTTTGTGTTTTGCGCAGCTTAGCCAGTGCCGACCCCCGTGCCATAAAAAATCAATAATCATAATTTCAAAAATTTCTTTTTGGTAAAATGTTGAGAATTTATGAATTTGAAAATAACTATTTTTAAAATTTATTTACAATTGAAATCATGCTTACAAAATTTACGCATATTTAAATCCCATTCTGCAATATATTGTCTTTCGAATTGAAGTTTTGGTAAAATTACTAAAAACAATCTTCCATATCTCATATGATGATACTCAGTTTTGAAATGTGCCCTGATTAATGAATTGCAAAACAACGAAAGAAAATTTCGCTTTTTAACAAAATGAAATTCATTTCGTCTAATACAATATCAGGAAAAAGTAACAACATCCTACTTACTCCAGTCCCAACTTTGTTAAAAATTAAAATATTTTTGTAGACTCATCTAAAATACACCATATCTTGATTTTCGGAGACATCAGGATGTATACAGAAGTAACAACACCAGCTACTTTTATACGATGAAAAATGTCAGTTTCGGTTGTCTGTACACTTTTACAGTATTAATGCCACAAACGATCAGTACAATTACAAATATTTTAGGAAATTAGAAAAAACTCCATTTTTATGCAACTGCCAGTTTATATTAGATATTCACACACACACTACTTCCATGCTGGTGACAGTAATTTCCTGAAACGTGTATTCAAATTCTGTGAGGATAAACTAACGACATCCGTATACTAAATCTGAGATTCAAATTGAAGTCTTTTACAACTGAGAGTATTTGAAATCATGGAGATTCGTCAAAATCAGTTCATCAGACAGTGTTCGAGCTAAAGTTTATCACCTTAGATACAGGAGAATATTGAGGTAATCCCACAAAAACAGAAAACAAAGTTTCAGTATTTGATAAGTAGCTAACTATATTAAAAATATTAGCATCGTTATTTTTATTTCAGTTAAGTATTGAAGCAGTACATCAGAAACATTGTGTGAAAACTTTATTCAAAAAAAGCTGTATCATATTTATATCTCAACTTATGAAAATAATGCGTGCATGAGTGTGTGTGTGTTTGATCTTTGCACAGCAGATCAATGGACCTAGATCTATGAAGTCCAGCAAAAACAGTTACAATCAATGAAATTTACAGATTATTATTAAAATTTTCTTGAATTAATTAAAAATTAATTAAACACTTTAAATTATACAGAATGGGGCATATGCAGAATATTCTAATAAATTACACAATTCTGATTTTCGATTTTTTTGTAACTTCTGTTGTTACCCTTTATCTCTAAAATAAGACATTATATTTTTTAAATATATAATTACCGAGATATATAGGATCTCCCTCACAACGGTTTTTGTGGTGTCTTGGCGTGTGAATCAAATTCATTTCTGAGACCCCAATGGGAGAAACGTAGTCCTATGGTGAAAGTGCGTTTTGTGTTTAGTTTTGTTGCAAAGTGAAAAAAATAGCGCATGCATTTGTAATCTTTTAATGCTGACGGAATATGTCGAAATTCAGCAAAGATCTACAAATTTGGTTTCAACACCTATTACGAAGTTTCATATTCCTAGTTTATCCCATTTAATTACATGCGAATAAATTTCCAGATAGACGAGCAAGTTCTTGATGTACATGGTTCAAAATTTCACCCTTTCGTACCATTCTAGGGCGGTGATGATATACTCAAAATCTCGCATTTCGCTAGTTACCATTTTGAGTTATGTTCACATGTGTGAATATGTAAAGCGACAAAAGGTCAACCCTTTTGCGGATTTGGTCAAAAATTTAATGCACATTTGCAATTTTAGTAATTAAACTATATGGTTAACCCTTTGCGGACAGGTAACTTTTTAGAACACTTAGATCAGGTTGACGCACTTTATACGCCATCCCATTTTTTCCAAGTTTGTGCTTATTTAATAAAATAAAACTTTATTTTTTATAGTGTAATATGATTAGGGGTTTGAATGGATGCATAATACACTTATTTTGTGTCCGAATTTTAGCAGCTATCCTCTTTGTTAACTGGATTTTCTGCGCTTCAATTTCGAAATCAGTGAACTGTGTCGCACATTATAGGCTGTACCTCTAATCAAAGAGTTAACCTTCTAGAGGGCGCGCTTACGCAAATTTTACGACATATCGTGCATAGTATTACATATATATATATCGTGCTATTTTACAAAAATAAATGCAACTTTTATTTATGTTATCTGTATTTATTAGCTCTAATATTAAAGAAAGATTTTATAATTAAAATTGCAGTTAAATATATAAAATAACGATATAAATATGTAATACGATGTACAATTCAAGTATCTCTTGCAAACGAGCGCTCGTTGGAAGGTTAAAAAAATTTTATTTACTAGATAATTAGACATCTCAGCTATAGTTTTTAAATCCACATCAGCGAAGAAAGATGTAGACTTCTACAGAAAGGATTTCGTACAATGTTCGACAGATATCAAAAATTTTTGTATAAGAACAACATACCAATTTTCATCTGCCTAGCCTGCTACATCTTCGTTTCATCTATTTTCCAGACGGGCAATTCCTAAAATTCCTCCAGTTAAAAATACTATTGGGGTAAATAAATTCTTATCCAATCTATCAGGATAATGTGGGGCAAAGTCCTTAAAATACATTTAATAAATGCGCAAACGGGCATGAATTTGGTACATCAGGCACAAATTTGATGATATTGGGCATATATATATTCCTTCATAGGCTGACCAAAAGTAGTGTATGAGTAAATAAACGTTAACTGATTTCCTCAGAGAAGGATGGGAATTTTGATGAAACTTGGTACACGTATTCCCCATTAGCCGACTTAATAATCAGTAACCTAGTCCCTTAGGATAGGGTGAGGCATGTCTAAAATACGTGTAACAAATAGGCTGATTGACATGCTTGAAAATTTTGAAGAAACTTGGTACACATGTTCCTCACGAAATGACTTGAAGTACTAAAGGTGTAAATATACCATAGCCAAAGTCTTCGGGGTAGGGTGGGCAAAATCACCAAAATACACGTTACTAATAAGACGATTGACATGCTCGGCGATTTTGGCGTCTTCGGCGTTTTTGATGAAATTTGGTACACACACTTTAAATTAGCCAGTTAAAAATACTATTGGGGTAAATAAACACTAATCCAATCTGTCAGGATAATGTAGGGTAAAGTCCTTAAAATACATTTAATAAGTTCGCAAACTGGCATGAATTTGGTATATCTGGCACAAATAAATTTGATGATATTGGGCATATATATATATATATATATACAGTCGAGTCTCCCTACAACGAAGTCTCCCTACAGCGAATTTCTCCCTATAACGAAATTTTTAATCGGAATGTTAAATAACATTCAAAATATTCTCTATATAACGAAGTGGTTGTCTCCCTATAACGAATTTTTTCATACCTTTATCTTTTCGATTTTTGTCATTTTTGAATAAAGTTGCTAATTTCTGTGCAAACAAATCGCTCACACGTGCCTGTTTCTGGAACCACTCGCAATGTTCATTCCAGCGATAACACATAACAATAGAATGCTATGTGAAGGGTAATGCAGATGTGGGGACCTGGGTTTCTACAGAGGGAGCAACATTTCTACGGGTCAAGATTCCAAGAATCGGGGCGGAGCTGGGGTAGAAACAGCAAATGGATGTGATAATACGCATTTTATGTTTATCCGTACTAGTACATATTATTCTCTAAATTGGTGAATTGTCTTCACTTTTTAACATTTTATTTATGCAGTAAAAATTAGTGTAATTTTAACAAATTTATAATAAATATTACTTCATTTTTAATTGAAAGTCATAATTATATATTTTTGAACTTATCTCACATACTAAAAGGTTTTTAACATTTACTTAAATAACTGCAAAAACCTCTAATCTCCATATAACGAAATTTTCTCTACAGCGAATTTTTCAACTGGAACCAAGTGATTTGGTTATAGGGAGATTCTACTGTATATATATATATATGTATATCCCTTCATAGGCTGACCAAAAGTAGTGTATGAGTAAACAAACGTTAACTGAATTCCTCAGAGAAGGATGGGGAAAAAATCTTCAAAATCCGTGTAACCACATGGGACGGATAAACTCGTGGATATGGTTAGAGCGGTTTTGATGGAATTCGGTAATTACCCACATAGCACGTAAGTTTGTAGCAAGTTTGATTTTGATTTGATATTCCCTTGTCATGGCAAAATTCGACGCGTCAAACTTGAAACGAACTTGTAGCAAGTTCGCTGTGACAACTAGGGCCACCCTCGCTTGCAACGCATTATCTGCAAGTTCGATGTGACAAAATAGCGCCACCTCCCTTGCAAATCAAATTTGCTGCATGTTTGCAAAACAAGCTTAATGCAAAGACAGCACAAAGAGATAATTATCTTTGTCTATGTTTTAAAAAATACATCCGATATTTAATAGCATCTTCTAGACCGTCCTTCTTTTCATTAATTCAGTAAATCAACGATAATTTTTTAAAAAAAACTAACTTTTTGATAATAAAAATTTTGAAACATTTTCCATCTTTTTACTAAATATATCACTCGCACTTTAAAGAAACCTATATTTCCTTTTTCTTAATGTTGAAATTTTAGCGTTTATAAACAAAATTAAACCGAAAAAACAGTCAATGTTTGTTGAAAAATAAACTTATACATTTTGTCCCATTTTAAAGTAATTACATTTGAACTCTAATTTCATAATTTATTCTACTCGCAAAACGTAGTTATTAGCGAAAATCGCTCTCTCTTTGACTTCAAATCATATTCTCAACTCAAGAAATTAATGAAATCAAGAGAATAGTTTGAAATAAATCGTATACGAATCGAATGGAACGATGTATTAGAGAAATCTATCTTCGCCTCTCAGAGATTAACTGGCCCAGTGGTTACTGCGTCAGCTTCCGAACCAGTAGGTCGCGAGTTCTATCCTGTGTTGTGTTCGTACTCTGTTTTTTGCTATAATTTGCAATGAGTTTGCATTGCAAGTTTGCTGTAAGTTTGTCCTATGGTGACTTCGAGGCTTGCGTTAACTTGCTGCAAGCATGTTTCAGACTTGCACACTTGCCGTGACAAATTTGCAGACTTGCAGTGCAAGTCTGCTGCAAATTTGCTGCGAACTAAAATCGCTATCTGGGTATGTTCCTCAGTGGTTGATTAAAACTACTCTAACGGTAAATAAACGGTAACCCAATCCATGTGGTTAAGTTTATTTAAATACATATTACAAATGGAACGATTGACATGAACATTGATACAGCTGAGGCAAATTTTGATGATACAGGGTATATATGTTCCTCACAAAGTAACGAAAAGTAGTGTAAGGATAAAGAAACGCTAATTTAATTTCCTAGAGTAGGGGAGGAGAACAAAATCATAAAATGGCATGAAATTTGATCACAAAAATACATGTAAATCTTTGAGCCGATTGGCATGTTATTGGATATGACTAGGACGATTTTGATTAATTTTGGTACATATACTTCTGATTAACAAACTAAGGATATTGAAAGGTTAAATAAATGTCAAACTAATCTTTGAGGTTAGGATGAACGATTGGCTTGCAATTTGATACGGCTGGGGCAATTTGAGGAAGTTAGATAATCATGTTCCTCATGTTAAAAATAAAAGTACTTTAGGCATAATTAAATACTCATCCAAGATCTCCAGTAGGGGGGAGCAAAGACATAGGCCGATTGATACGAAACTCGATACCGATGGAGCGATTTTGATGAAATTTGGTAAGCATGTTCCTCTTTAATCGATATGAAGTACTGTTGGGGTAAATAAGCCCTAACCCAGTCCTTTAGTGTAGGTGTGGGAAATGTCTCCGAAATACATGCAAAAATCGATAATCGAAATAAAACATAATGCGTAGGTTTCAATAATGTCGAACTAGAAATATGGAGGGCTTAAATCGTTTTTTGTCAACACTTTAGAATGATAACTACCGATAAGACATCGAAATTTTAGTTCAAAAATAACTCCCACATTGTTCATTAACAAAATGCTGTATTAAGAAATGGGTCATACCTCGCACTTTTCTTCGTTGGATGAAGGTGAGACATGGGAAGACATTCCTGAATTAATAAGATGCTCCGCTCACTAAAAATTGGCTAACAATGCAAGAAATAATTATAAGACTCTATATTATGATTTAAAATAAGTGAAAATTCATTTTTGTACAAATCAGTTACGAATTTTTCATAAAAAATAAAAAATATTTCCTTTTCTTCCAAATTATTTTGATATGAATAAGACCAGGCAAAGCAGGGTATTCTGCTAGAAATTAATAAATATTGTTCTTGTTCGCCAGCCAGGAAAAAATTTAATAAATAAATTTCAATTCTTTTTAAAATTCTTATTAAATAATTTTTGAATTATTTTAAATTATCACATTAAAAATGTATTTATTAAATAGGTTTTTTTTAACTTATGTTACTTGTAATAATTATTCTCTATATTTGAGTTTCCATTTTGGCGACAAACTACATTGCACGAGAAAATGATTCTCAACCACACAATGGTGTTTCTGTCGACTGAGACATCGAAACTGCAGCAAATTTTTGTAGTGATAAGTATCTCTAACAAGCTATGGTGAAGGTTCCCTTAACTTGATTTTTTAAGATCAATTTTAAACTTAAAAAACTTAGAATTAAAACTGCACAAAATCGCGAATAAAATTATAGTTAGAAGTATGCTTAAGGCTTACAGACATTTTAATTCATCATATCTTTCTTGCAAAATTTCTATCCACTCAGGAATAAATAAGTGAAAATTAATTTTTGGACCCCAAAGCATATTTATCTACACAACATTATGATAGCTTTTTAGATTGGAATGGAAGTCTCCTCCAATAGAGCATATGACCAAAGTTCAAATAAAAATGGCACACACAAATTGCAGATTATCTCACAATACTACAAAATCACATAGGTTCAACTATTCCTTGTTTCACATGTATTTTGAATATTTTAACATCGGATAAACATGAGACTGCATGTTCCAACCAGATTTGAACAAAATTCTGAAATAGTTGTTATTGGTTGAGAAAAATTGAGTATTTTCTGCCATTTTAAAATTTCCAAAAATTGAGATGGGTTGTGTTGCTCGTTAAAGGACAAAATAAAAAGATAAGATCTATTAATCAAATTTTAAAAAATGGAAATTAATTAAAATCACTTTTAAACGAAATTTAAATATCCATAGGGTACCCATATAAGGGCGACACCTCTTAACTTCAAAACAATGGCAACTATAGTCATGAAAATAGTATACAGATATAGTAAAACGTCTATGCGTCATACAATGAGGCCCCTTACAGCGTCAAATGGTGACAAACTCCAAAGTTAGCGTTCCTATATCCGAAACTGTAGAAAATAGGGGGAGGATTATCAATCACAAAGTTGTAGAGCGTTATCGATTTAGTACAAAAAATACACCTTGTATACACATTAATACAAAGAAAAGAACTCTTAAAATGCATAGTTGTTTATATTTATGTCCGAAATTGTAACGCCACAAGACATGAACAAAAAGAGAAAATTTTATTTTTCGGACAAAAAATGACACAATTATACTTTTTATTGTGAGAATAACTCAAAGAGAAGTTTCATGCGACTTTTCCACCAATATTGCAGGACTTTGGATGAAGTATTACTATTGTTTGTGCTAGCGCACCCAGATAAGTGTGAAAACGTGTGCAAAGAGAAATTCAAACAAGGGCTCATATCTTTAGTTTAGATGACGGAGAGTACTTTGGACACCGAAAATTAAGGCATTTTTAAGATAACTGTTTTTTCTCTTTGTAAACCATTTTGTGACGTTCACAGTTTCTGAAATCAAGAACAATCAAATGTGCATTTTGTGAGTTCTATTCTTAGTATTAATATGCACAAGGCGTCTCTTTTTCTACTAAATAAATAAAGCTCTACAAATTTGTAACCGACACTTTTCTACCATTTTTTTTTCTTTGGCGAAATAGGAACGCTAACTCCGAAGTTTGCCACTAAGTGGCGCTGTAATTGGTCTCATCGCATACTGCATAGACGTTTTACTATACCTAGACGCTAATTTCATGACTATAGTTGTCTTCGTTCTGAAGTTAAGAGGGGGTGGGCCTTATTTAAGTGGGCACCTTGTATAAAGCAGATTCCGCTTTGAATAACGGAAATCTGTCTTGAAACCTCGAATGTACTAAGAGGCCACGGTGCACCATCTCTTCCAAATATGAAAGACAACCGTAATTCAATCGTCTCATGTCGAGTTTCGAAGAGTGTGTATTCTGTCCAGTATAGTGAGTACTGAAGACAAAATAATTTTTGAATTGTATTGTTGAAATAAAGATTACTGTTAGTTTATTTCAAAACTTGCAAGACAAAGTGTTTCCCAAAAATAAGCCTTAATAGAGCGTATCAAATGATTTAGAAGATTATCTCGAGCATCATCACCTTAGACACTGCTGGATCTAGGGGGAGTTGGAGCTCTTGGAGCAGGATTATATTTGATACATCAGTAAATATCACTGTAACAATCTAAACCAGTTTTAATTGTTAAATTCTGTAATAGATATAAAGAAAGAAACGCTTTACACGCATTTTTAACAATCTTTATCCCACCGAAAACATAGGTACTTGGAAGTATATATGCTTTCGAAAGGTAAAAAATATTATGACGAAAGTAAAAGGAAAGCAGCATTGATGTAAAAAGATTTGAAACTGTTGAGAAAACAAGTCAATCAATATTTATTACTTTTTGCACAAATAAATAATCCTGTCAACGAAAGAATATTCTATGTGTAAGAATGAAAATTACAAAGTAATTGTAAAATTCGTCAGGTTACCTATTTTAAGCACTGAAACAGAAAATACAATCCAATAGACAAGATACAACTAGTGGAAATTTCAGAAAATATATTAAAATATTCCAAAAGTACATGCACATCTATGAAAGTATGATTAAATATTCTTTACTTAAACTCAATTTAAAGCAAAGAAAACTGTTAAGGAGAGAAATTTCCTGAATTAAAAAATAAATCTCTAAAAACGGATCAAACTGTATAAGCCTTTATATTGCACATAAATCCTGAAGTAGCAGTCAGATAAAACATTTATCAATGTATAGAAAAAATTTTCTAAATAATATACATGAAAGAAAAAATCCACGGGGGGTAATATAAAAAAATATATAACTCCAAAGCCATTCAATTTACATTCCAGTTTTTACAATATTTTCAGACAATACTCTAACTGAGTGTGCATTAATATATTTGAAAAAAAGAACCATCACAAAAAAGACATAGAGGTTAAAACATTTAGTCCTGAAGGACGTGTATAGTATTTATAAATAAAATTACAAAAATGGTAATCCATTAAAATGTGTGCTTTTATAAAAATAAGCATTTTTTGTATTATTTTTATTAACACACACATGGTTATTAAGTTTTTAATCTTACCATGTTATAATAATGTTTAAGAATGATAGTGTACCGAAAGACGGCCTTCTATCTCAATAACGAAGCTAATACGGAATTTTAAAGAAAAGATTCAACTTAGCATAAAAGTATCTCTCTTTAAAATTCCAGAAATTGTTATGGTTAATATTTAATAAAAATTCAATTTCTCCAGTTAAATCAAGGAAAGATTGAAGACAGTGCATGAATCAATTTAAATTTAGCATATTTCCATGAACTTTCTGATTTCATATTTCGATCTCTAGTCTTACACGGTTAGATTAAAAACTTCAGTCGCATAAAATTTTCTTCACATAAGCTTCATACATGAAATAAATTTGATTTTCAAGTTATGTAAAGTCCTTAATTCAAATTTCTAAGAGCTTTACCTATAAATTAAAATATAAATTCAAATAAAATTATTAATAAAAGAATATAGTGATTAACATTATTTGCCAATTTAAAAGAAATACAAGCTAGACATTTATTAGTATTTCCTATCCGTTTAAATTAAGAACTTTGACTGTCTTGATATAGGAATTTCCACTTTGCTTAATAGAAAAGAATATATAAAATACATCTTGGCAAAAATATTACATCTTCTTTGTGA
>BGPR01053246.1:0-10436 GCA_013235015.1 Araneus ventricosus | reverse complement strand
AATATTGTTTAATATCGTACAATATTGTTTAATATCGTACAATATTGTACAATATCTTTGTGCTACTGGGGATTTTGTATTGATATGTATGGAAACTATATGCTTTATTACATACTGTTTTTGAAACAGCTGCTCGGCTATCCATTGCCTCTAATAATTAAATTTCTCATGTATTTTATATTCAAAGTCACACCCCCAATTTAGGCTCTTTTCATTGGTCACACCTATCACGTAACTTTGGGGTATTACTGTTATGCACTTCGTGGTATATGCCAAGAATAAATCATTCTTTCTCTGAATAGACGTTGTTAAATTAAAATGAACAAATGTCCTGGATTATCCAGGACAATCCCGGTTTCTGATTCTTTGTACCGACTGTTCCGGATATGAATTGAATGTACCGGGTTATCTCTTTTCTACTTAATCGTAAATAGCACCATTAAAAAAGATAATCTGGATTTAATGTTTAAAAAGTCAGCTCTTTTGGAGAATTCTTCTTCCCAACACTCACTATGCATAAAATAATATAAGAAGCACCAAAATATATAATTTGTTTCTTTATCTCTTACTTTTTTTTGAATTTCTCTTTTTTTGCAAAACTATTTTATCGCATCTCTTTTACTTATTTATTGTACTTCGTTTAACACCTTCTTCCAGTCAGCTTTCCGAGTTAAGTCTTTATATACTGAATTAATTTACCAGCAAATTTTTGCATCATTTCATAAGTTTTGGTGCAGAATAACACCAAGAAAAATGAAAGCACGTTTTAAATTAAAATTAATTTAATTAATAATTTTAAAAATTTTGATTTATGCCTTCAGCTTCCATCTGCTGCTTGTTGTCAGAACCACAATTTTCGTGTTATTGTGAGTGCCGTCAAGATAAACTGTCATATTATGAAGATGTAAACTCGTTTAAAGCAGTAGTTCTAAGTACCGACAGGATATAGATGGTTAAAGTTCAGAACACCTAATAACCTTAGTTAAGTAATATTTTCCCGTGAGAAGTTACGCTGCATGAAACTGGAGAAAATTGGCCAGATTCAATTAAATGTTTTTAAAATTTGGATATAAATTAGATACACTGAAGAGCAAAAAAAAAAAAAAAAAAACTGGTACAGGCGTACATATGCAACCAATCATCGTAATTCGATGCGGTCGGCAACCCCTATATAAGACAACAGATGTCTGACAATTGTATTAGATCGGTTCCTGCTGCTGCAATGGCGTGTTTTCAAGATTTAAGTGACTTTGAACGTGTCGTTATAGTCTGCGCACGAGAGATGGGACGTAGCATTTCCGAAGTAGCGAGGAAATTTGGATTTTCGCGTACAACCATTTCACGAGTGAATATCGGGTATCCGGTAAAACATCAAACTTCCGCCATCAGTGCGGCCGGAAAAAGAACTTGAAAGAATTGGACCATTGACGTCAGACGCGAATCCTTAAGCGAGACAGACGTACAATACTTCCTCAGATTGCCGCAGGTTTCAATGATGGGGCATCTACAAGAGTCAGCGTGCGAACTGTTCAACGAACCGTCATTAATATGGGTTCTCAGAGCCGAAGGCCCACTCGTGTACCGTTTTTGACTGTACTGCACAAAGCTTTACTCCTCTCCTGGGCCCGACAGCACTACCATTGGACTGTTGATGACTGGAAACACGTTACCTGGTGTGACGAGTCTCGTTTCCAATTGTATCGGACGGATGCACGTGTAAGAGTATGGAGACGACATCATTAATCCATAGACCCTGTTTGTCAACAGGGGACTGTTCAATCTGGTGGAGCCTCTGTGATGGTATGGGACGCGTGCAGTTGGCGTGATATGTGACCTCTGACACGTCTAGAGACGACTCTGACAGGTACTTAAGCATCCTGTTCGATCACCTACACTCGTTCATGTCCATTATGCATTCCGACGGATGGGGACAATTCCTAGCAGGACAATGCGACACCCCACGCGTCGAGAGTTGCTACCAAGAGGCTCCAGGAACACTCTTCTGACTTTAGACGCTTCCATTGCCACCTAAATCCCCAGATATGAACATTATTGAAGATATCTGGGATGCCTTGCTACATACTGTTGAGAAGAGATCTCCACAACCTCGCACTCCTATGGATTTGTTGACTGCCCTGCAGGATTCATGGTGTGAATTTCCTCCAGGATACCTTCAGACAGCAGTCGAGTTCTGCGTGCTCGTGGGGGCCCGACACGATATTAAGAAGGTGTACCAGTTTTTTTTGCTTTTCAGTGACAATTATCACAACCGTTGAGAAAAAAAATTAACAAAAATGCAGCAAATTTAGTTACATTATTGAGACACTAGCTGGATTGATTTGCGAATGAACTTTTCTTGCGGTGACAAGTGCTAGCATAGAGGTAAAATAACTTTAATAGTTAGACATTAAAAAATAAAATTACAATTATTCCATTTTACTTACTTCAGCAGCCGATGGAACGCTCATCGAAAGGGTTCTCAATACATCATCCTCCTGGGCATCCTGAAACACAGACCGTTATTCGTTATTGTTTCATTATACGAATCTCTAGATCAAACTATGCAATAGAAGTACAAATTCAGGAGATATTTCTGCACCAGCTGCAAGCAGTCATTCATTTTATTATGATTTCTGACTTACCTCCACAATATCCATCAGTGTCTGTAGCTGCGTTAGACGACTCTCCTCCGTATCTGTTTTTAAGGTGCTTGGGTCGATTCCGTTTAAGTTCTGTGAAGATAGAAGGATCACTTAAACACAAAACCATGGAAGGGAACAGATATGGATAGAAAACCACTAAAAATCTTTATATCATCATCTTTATCATAAATACGTAACGTTATTTAGTTAAATATAGCTTATATGTTACTATATATCTTCTTAAAATTCTAGAAGTGAAATATTCTTAAACTTTCAAAAATTTATTTAAACACACACACAAAAACCGATTTATTCACTTCGAAAAGATAATTTTAGAACTCCTATATGGCGAGTGGTCTTCGAAGAAGTTCGTTATTCGAGTTCTGATTCATTCCTTCCATTTTGAATAATTTCTTTTACATTCTAAATTCCATTTTATGTGTTTTAAATATTAATCGTTGTAATTTTTATTGATGCAATCACTTGATGCTGTTGCAAAGCATGCAAAAAGGTGTATTGTTATCGTTTTTTGTTTAAATTTTCTGTTTCTTATTTATACTTTTTCTTTTTTACCTTTTTAATTTATATTTCTATAATTCGAAGAAACAGGGTTAGGGTTAACGAGCTTAGGTTCGAACTCCCCTTAATGTTGTATGTGTTTAAACGAACTGATATTTGGAACAGAAAGAAATAAACGATGAAAAAATACCGAAAAATCTAGTTTCAAATATTCTATTCTTATGAACTAGGTGTTTACTTAATATCATTCAGGCTAATCGTAGAGTTTCCATTAAAATGCAGAAATTCAGGATGTTTGAAAATGCCGAACCGCAGTTGCGTATGTGGCGCATAGATTTTTAATAAGCAGTTTTTCTTTGAAATCAGTTCTAAGAATTTACATAATATCTGCATTGTACAATCAAAATAATGCCGCGAAATATGTACGCAGATTGCAAAATGCGTAGTTATTATTTTTCCAGCTCAGTTCAGAATTATAAACAATGAAATTTGAAATATAAAGAATAAAAGTAAAGAAATTACCGCCCATTCTTCTAAAAATTGTTTTCCAAGGTCTTCTCCTTCGTTCTCGCCTAAAGTTTTGTTGTAGTCTCTGGCAACCTGTGGAAATTGTAAAGGAATTAAAAACACATAAAAGAAATCGAATTTTTCATAACAAGAAGATTGGAATATTTACACCATTAAGGTTGGTAGTTTGTGTAACTATGTTGCTTTTAAAACCCGCAAAATGGAAAAAAGTATATAAAAAAGCAAGTTTTGGCTCATTGTTACACATCTTTAACTCCAACTGCTACTGTTTACATTAAAGATATTATTTGAAAGCAGGATATTCAAAATATGAAAAACTAAAAGTTTATCCAATTGAAATTCATGTTACTTGTGCTATAATAATATCTATATCTTTTCAAAGTTTTGAAAAAAAAATTGTGACATTTATTTAAAAACAGTAAAATTTATTATAAATATGCTACAAGTAAATAATATAAAAATATCATTGCCAAGAAGGGACATACAGTAAATGTTTGAAATAATATTGCCACATTTAACGGAGAAAAAATAACTTTTCATTTTTCTTTCTTCCATCATTAATTACATAATTAATTGCACGTTGACCAGAATTTCTTACTTCCGTAATTAATTTGTTTCCTTTAAATCATTTAAGCCATTGGCAATACCGTTTAAAATGATCCGTTTTAGAAATTTCTAGAAACTTCTGCGTGACGTATAAATTTAAGTACCTGCATTAGCTCTTTTAAATATTTTTTATTGTTGTTTATATCTTAAGCTGGAGTGTTAGCATTTTGATTTCTTTTTTACTTTGCGTTTTGAAGGTAAATGTAGTTGTTTTATACAACTGATTCGTTTCGTGATATTTTTAGTATTGCTTAGAAGACGTCGTAAGTTGATTATAGTAATTTTTCCAGTTTTTGAAATTAAAAATATAAAAATGACCTAGAAGAAGAATCCGAGTCTTTAAAAAAGAAACAATGGTAAACATTTATTCTATGGTGCCCACTTTCTTCTCGCCAATTTTTCTTGGCGCAATTTCATTTGCTGTCGCCAAATACTGTTTTGGATGCGCATTGCGCTTTTCATTGCTCTACTGCGCATGCTTCATTTGAAAAGGAGAGATCGAGCACGAAATGCCTTCGGCATTTCAAGCGTGTACCGGGCAATTTTTTTAACTTAAAAAAACATTAGCGGCTTCGCTTTCTGCAAAGAGAGACTACGCTAGTAGCTTTGCTTATTCATTGAGAAGCGAAAACACAGAATAACATACACAGTTCTGAACCTAAAGTGAATGAAAATGTTCGAAAACGAGAAAAGTGTAGTTAAAGCTTCACATACATATTTTAAGTTGGGCTTCCGTTGTCTGAAGTTGATGGTAGGTCGAAAGGGAACCAATGTTCCCAGAATTCGGAGCCATAATCAAGAGTAGCTGTACAAAGCGCACGTAACGAAATGATAAAATTGGACAAAAATCATACTGAAGAATTCCAAACGATTTTTTAATCAAATTCTATTGAATCGACCAATCACATGAAACATATCAACGGAACAAACCAATCAAAACGAATCTTAATATCGCGCCATGCGCAAAACACCGATGAAAAGATCAATTTCCGCGTATGCGCACATCTCACTCGTTAAAATCATCATTGCGCAACCAAACAAATGTTCTTTCATCTCCATTCTTGGCGGCAAAGATTTGGCGATCCTAAGAGGAACGAAGTAAGTGGGCACCGTAGAGTAAATTTTAACCGAAACAATGTATTAATATTTTAATGGTTACATAAAGCTGATAAAACAGTCAAATCTCATAGACAGAAAGTAGAATATACCGGTCTTGGAACACGTAGGTTGTTCCATACTTTTACTTATAACCTGCGCAGTAGTGTACCTTAAACACCGATAGACTATCGATACTATCGAAGCCAAGTCGATAGTATCGGGTTTACGGAACTATCGACTGAAACAATCGATAGTATCGATGGTATCGATAGCTTTCTCCCTTGCAATACTATCGATAGGTGCATTTTCAGTCAATAATTTCAAAGCTATCGACTGGAACTATCGATAGTTTCAAAATTATCGACTAAAACAATCGAATGGAACTATCGATAGTTTCAAAACTATCGACTAAAACAATCGAATGGAACTATCGATAGTTTCAAAACTATCGACTGGAAGAACGCCTATAGATAGTATCACCGGGAAGAAAACTATCGATAGTATTGATAGTTTTCTCCCTTGCAATACTATCAATAGGCGCATTTTCAGTCGATAGTTTTGAAACTATCGACTGGAACTATCGATAGTTTCAAAACTATCGACTCAAACAATCGAATGGAACTATCGATAGTTTCTAAATTATCGACTGGAAGAACACTTATCGATAGTATCACCGGGGAGAAAACTATCGATAATATCGATAGTTTTGGAACGATCGATACTATCAATGTTTAAGGAACACTACTGAGCAGTTTATCTATACATTTACGAAAATGTAAGCAGTGAAAGAAAACAACCTACTCAAAATAAACCGCATTTAGTAATCATAAAGAATCTCTCAGGTATGAAAATAACCATGCTAAAGTTTTAATTAAAATGATTCATAACGTATGTTGTTTGAATTGCATAATATATTATTAATTTTTAGTTTTTTTTAAAATTTTTAGTCTATAATTTTGCAGACATGAATTTATTTTGAATACTTTAAGACCACAAGTACTCAATCATCAATTTCCGATTATTAAATTTCGAGTTTAGCCATAATAACAACTTTCGCAATGAATGTTCGATATTTTGAGCAAATTTCTTTGTTTTCGAAAGATTTACTTTGACGATTTTTCTTCGAAATTTCACTCTGAATGCAGACGTAAAGATAAATTAAAACGTGACTAGGGTAAAAAAAATTCCATTGTATAGACTATTTTAAAATTCGGTCTGGCCAGATACATACTTAGCAAAATTCAACTCCTTTTTGGAAACTCATATATTAATTGTTATTTCCAATAAATCTAAGTTAATTTGGTTTTTGAATACAATCATACCTTCACATCATGCTTCCAGAAGCGAGAAACAGCTGGCTCTGTTGTGTTAGGAGCAACTTCTTTGATCTGAAAACAAAAAAGACATTGCTTTTTAAAGATAAATATACGGAAAAGACGAATAGGATAAAATTTTCTATAGGCAGTTGATATTGGCTACTTTAAAATTAAAAAAAATTAATCGATAGAAAAATTTAAAAAAGAACGCTACTTGATCGGAAAGAATGTTTACCTTTGGTCAACGAAGTGTTTACTTATTTTCAAAGAGATGTGATGTTAAAATAGTATGACTGATCGTGTTACTGAAATGAATTGCAACTATTTATAATGGTTACAAATTCTTGCTTTTAGAACCTAAGTAAGGTTTGATTAACTTTGATTTTTATTTATTTTTAACTCATAAACGTTTTTAGATGTAAAATATTTTAAAATATTCTGAGAGTTCAGAATTAACCGTCCAGCTTAGTTTAGTTTTGTTATATTAACGTCCTGTTTTGAAGCAACACGAGGGCTATTTTGGGACGGACCTCGTAATTATGAGCCACGGTCTGATGACGAGGACGACACCTGAGCTGGCATACCCTCTCCAAACTTCCACGCCACACCAACGGGAAGACGTTTGGCCACTACGTATGATTTAGCTTGCAACAGGCCCCATACACGGCGGATCTTTAGCGGAATCGGGTTTCGGGCCAGGAACCCTCCGGCCCCAGGGCCGGGACCTTACCACTAGGCCACCGCGGCCCCATTAACTCTCCAGCAGGCGCATGTATGTGAGAAATACGCTAGAGAAGAATTTCGTTTTTATATCCTTTTACCAGAGGGCGCTACGAAAGCATGACCTTGGCTATTTTTCTAGCTCCTTTCAACGAACTGTTAATACACTGAAGAGCCAGAAAAAGGTACAGGCGTGCATATGCAAATAACGGAGATTTGCAGCCAATCATCGCAACCCGATGCGGTCGGCAACGCCTACCTAAGACAACGGATGTCTGACAAATGTATTAGATCGGTTCCTGCTGCTGCAAAGGCAGGTTATCAAGATTTAAGTGACTTTGAACATGGCGTTATAATCGGCGCACGAGAGATGGGACATAGCATTTCCGAAGTAGCGATGAAATTTGGATTTCCGCATACAACCATTTCACGAGTGTACCGTGAATATCCGGTAAAACATCAAACTTCCGCCATCGGTGCGGCCGGAAAAAGACCTTGAAAGAACT
This sequence comes from Araneus ventricosus, assembly GCA_013235015.1. NCBI lineage: Eukaryota > Metazoa > Arthropoda > Arachnida > Araneae > Araneidae > Araneus > Araneus ventricosus. Next base: position 2,501 of record BGPR01053246.1, on the reverse strand, counting down.
GGACCATTGGCGTCAGACGCGAATCCTTAAACGAGATAGACGTGCAAAACTTCCTCATATTGCCGCGGATTTCAATGATGGGGCATCTACAAGTGTCAGCGTTCGAACTGTTCAACGGACCATTATTAATATGGGCTCTCAGAGCCGAAGACCCACTCGTGTACCGTTGCTGACTGCACGGCACAAAGCTTTACTCCTCTCCTCGGCCCGACAACACTACCATTGGACTGTTGATGACTGGAAACACGTTGTCTGGTCTGACGAGTCTCGTTTCCAATTGTATCGGACGGATGCACGTGTACGAGTATGGAGACAACTTCATGAATTCATGAAGCTTACATATCAACAAGGGACTGTTCAATCTGGTGGAGCCTCTGTGATGGTATGGGACGTGTGCAGTTGGCGTGATATGGGACCCCTGATACGTCTAGAGACGACTCTGACAGGTAACAGGTACTTAAGCATCCTGCCCAATGACCTACATTCATTTATGTCCATTGTGCATTCCGACGGATTGGGACAATTCCAGCAGGACAATGCGACACCCCACGCGTCGAGAGTTGCTACCAAGTGGCTCCAGGAACACTCTTCTGACTTTAGACACTTCCATTGGTCACCTAAATCCCCAGAGATTGGCATTATTGCAGATATCCGGGATGTCTTGCTACATGCTGTTGAGAATAGATCTCCGCCACCTCGCACTTCTGTGGATTTGTTGACTGACCTGCAGGATTCATGGTGTCAATTTCCTCCAGGATACCTTCAGACATCAGTCGAGTCCATGCCACGTCGTATTGCGTCACTTCTGCGTGCTCGTGGGGGCTCGACAAGGTATTAAGAAGTTGTACCAGTTTTTCTGGATCTTCAGTGTAATAGTTTGGAAATGGAGGCGTTAATATCGATCTGCTATTTGTATTTCAGAGATACACGCGACTGTTGCAATGAAATGACTATGAAATTGACTTCTTGCTATTTATATCTAATTTTCTATTGCTTTTTACTTACATATTGTCTTTACAGTTTTATATTACAAATGTAAGTACTGTTTAGCAACGGATTCCGAGACTACCACTTTTGGACGATTTTACACCGGAAATGGGTGTCAGGCAATGAATCATATGAGAGCATTTCCGGAGTTCTTTGTTAGATTACGCTCAGTAAAATGTAAACATCACCCTTCCATTCTTCCCTTTCCCCCTATTTTGATGAAAATAACTACGCCCGGCGCAAGCGCAAAAGCGCGGAGGGTTTCCGAATCCGTTGCTATACAATATTTCAGTTGAAATATTGGCAATTTCATTTATTTTATTTACGTCATTAAACTAATCCTTTGGTCATTTAAAATTGTTTTTGTGGTTTTATGTATACATTGTTTCCATTCCTTTTTACATACAACACTGTCATAGTAAGAAAAAAACATAATAGCCGGCATAAATCGCGATGTACTCAACTGGAGGGTTAACTCGCCATATTGCAAGTTAAAAATCAATAAAAATAAAAAGAGAATGAAAAATATTTCCATTTGCTTCATTTAAAAAAACCTATTTCGATTGAACAGTAATCTAAAATTAATTGAAAGAACTATTTTATTTCTTATATTATTTTTCATTCTAATCAAATTCATTTCACTCATTTATTATGAAATCATCGACATATGTATGTGCTACAACAACAAATATGTAATTATATCTTTTTGAACGTTATTGTTACCTTTCCACTTTTGAAAATTTCAATTACAGGCTAAGATAGTTAAAACCATATTATTTCTTTCAACATTTCAGTTGTTGCTATTCGTGAATTTGAAGAATCTGCTAATGGGAAAAACAGGTGGAAAATCCAGGAGGGGTGCTATGGGGCTGCAGCCCCCAGAGCTAAACCGAAATTCCTGATTTTTTTCAAATCACGACACCCGTTTGTTCTTGATCCCTATTTTTTCAAAAATAAAACGTGGCAACTTTGATTTCTGGCTTGACAGGTTCGTAAAGTTTTCCGCTTTTGTAGTCATTCCACTCTTGCTTTTTGAGTTGACGCGGTCGAAAACTTTTTTTGACTACTTATCTCATTGCATTTTTATTAAATTATCAAAAGTATTGTAGTGTCCTTTGTGATTTTTATTGTCAAGCGAGTAAAGTCAAAGTGCTTTGACTTACATAAGCTATGAGGTAACAACGATACAAAATTTTTGTGACCTCAGGTTTGTGACCCTGACCAAAATCATTGATTTGCCACTGGGAAAAACGATTCTCTTAGGTTATAGAATAGAAAGGTATCCTTACTCTAAAACCATCCGATAAATCAAGAGGTTGAATTATCTGTAAAATGGTGCCATTTATCCGATGAAACACTTTCTTAGTTAATTAGCCTCGTATTACAAGTATCTGCTCTATGTACCACTGATCCTAATAGGGTTAGTTCATGATCACGAAAAACACGTCAAATGCGCCGCACCGATTCCATTTTGAAATCCATTGCAAGAGGAAAATGGACGTGACGTCACAGCA
>BGPR01053245.1:0-10436 GCA_013235015.1 Araneus ventricosus | reverse complement strand
CCCAAAAGTGAAGGGAGTCATCTAGTTACACAGTACAGAAAACTATATGGTTAGCATATTAAGGATGCGTTACTTTCAATATAAATAAAAATACTAATAAACAGAATTTTATTTGTGGAAGAGTTAAAAATACTATAATAAATAATAGCAGAGAACGAAAACAAGTAAGAATCCATTGGATGACTTCATCAGAGGCAGATTCAAAAGTGGAATAGGTTTTCTGTAGAGGAAAAAGACTTTAAGGTCTGATTTAATTTCCTCTGAGGCCTCAAGCCATTCCGAATATATTAGAAAGAAAAACAGCTATCCACAAAGTAGAAATTAAAAATAGTCTTTTAAACAAAGTATGAAATGAAGGACTTAAAACCTTAATTCTAATAAAAGTTGTGGAACAAAAGAAAAGACGCCGTTACAAACACGTTACAAAGTAAATAGATGCGCGCACCTATATCCATCTAGGGTATATTTCTGTAGATTTTTTATAGAGATTTTTTTAAATTCTTTATTTTATTTTTAATTTAAAAAAAAATTTGTTGTTTTTATACCTTTTTATAATTTTTATTTTCATTTTTATGTTTTATTATTCAGAGAAAATTTTTAAAAAATGTATTTTTTTGTATTTAATGACACATAGTTTAATGAAATACTTTAGGGACGGTCTCCATATTTATTTTCATATCATCTTTAAATTTTCCAATGTCAATCCTCAGTTTTCTAACTTTTAAGCAATTTTTTATATTGAAGAATCCCCAAATACCAATTTTTTTTACCACACAAGACAAAATTACCGGAAATATGCATTAATAAAATTCATATTTTTTATGCGCGACCTTCTGACACCAACTTTCTTGAAATATTAGTAAATCAGTTTGTTAATAATATTAATGTATTAAATATTTTTTATTTCAGTTTTTCATAATATTTTTTATGCAACTTAAAAAATATTATGACAAACTGAAATGAAAAAAATTCCGTTTATAGAGAATGAATTTCAAAAATAATTATTTGAGAATGAAGATTTTGAGTGAATAATTATTTTCTCCTTCAATCTCACCCAGGATCACAAAATGAATCGTGGGTGAGACTGAAGGAGAAAAAATAGAAGAAAGAGCATTAAGTTTTTTTAACGCCAAACAGGAGCATCCGAAAATTTAGTTCTGGTTAATTTGAAAGACAGATAGTATAGCTTATTGTGTTTGATATTATAATCGTTATCGCCTGTTGTCACCACCCTCTGCGCATGTCTCCGAAGATGCTTCTACGATATAAGTAGTTTAGGCAATATAGACCGAAATTTGGCTCGAGACAGAAATGATTATTATAAAGGTCATTCTTTCTGAAATAGGTTATTTAAGTCCCCTGCGCTTTACAAGAAAATTCCCGAAAAATTCTGCTTGGGCAACACCCTTAAATTTAGAGTAAATTTCCGCCATCATGGAGTTTTCCCCAAAACGCCATAATTCAGCAATGGACAATCACAGAGAGGTGCCCTTGGTGCCAAAAGTTACTGTTTTGTAAGAACTCATTACTGCAATAAAAAGTCTAAAATTGAGAGTTGATATAATTCTATTAACATAAAACTGATTTGAAAACATGCAAAAACAACACTTTTCATCAATGAGCATTACTAGGATCCTCTAAGAAGAGATAACAGTTCAAGTTTATGATTGCTCGACATATCCAACCTGCAAAGAAATATTGAAAGGTGGAGAAAATCAAGTAGGTGATATGCTCACTCATCTGCTTTCTGGTTTGATGAAACCAGTAGAAGGTTCACCGTGTAAACCGAAAGTGTTAAGTGTTGCTCTCTCTATCATTTCTTCGGTGCGTCCACGGTTATTTCTGTCAGCTGTGCAAGTTGGAATTGGAGTGTTTCTTCACAGGCGTTTCCGATCAAGTTAAAGTCTTGAAGGCTTAATGTAACGTGTATAAGCTTCATAGGGGAGATCTAATTAACCTGTCGCATAAGTTAGGTTGGTCCATTTTCTAGAGCTCCAGAGATTTGTAAGTATGAAACTTCCATGACAGTGAACACTTCAAGTGAAGTTAAGGACAATAGATTTGCCCAGTTTGTCTTCGACAATGCAGATCACAACACTCGAACTGTGGATGGACTGGACATGGAATTTTCCATGTGATGGGAAGAGTGCAGTGTGTGACGTCTTCTTCAGGCGTTCAGACCAGTTATTGTATTCTACGATCTAAGATTCCACCAACAACAAATGTTGCTGGAAAGTTTGGATTCATTCCAATCGTTACTCACGACTGGTAAAAGAACCATGGATGGAATCGCATCGTATTTTAAGACGTTCTTTCCCTGAAATTGTGGCCGATGGATGCCGAAATCATAACTAAATATCACAGGATTTAGATGGTAGATCCCAAGTCAGCTCAAGAACCTCATAATATGGGATGGAATGGTTTCATGGAGATTGCCGCAGGAAAAAGATGTTACGAAAAGTCAACTGTGATATCCTTGCCCTTCGTCAATCTTCGAATTTTTAACCCCACCTCAATTAATTAGGGATGTATAATCCACGATTTTTTGAGTAACAAATATTTTTGCTATTTCTATTTCTAAATATCTATTCGAAATAACTGTTATTTCAACCACACATTTAATTTTCAAAAAGTCTTATTAAGTATAAGCAAAGTGTTCTAAAAAATTCAAATAAATTTTTTTTTCTTACTTGTACTTATTGTTAATACTTTCTACTAAGTTTTAAAATTTAGTTCTTTGTATTGTCAACAGATGGCGCCAGCAAAAATTCTTGTAGAAAGAGATGTCGGAACTTGAGTTCTCGGGTCACAATCAATAGTGACAATCACAGAAGAGATCCTGCGACGTCACAGTCGCAGTTTTCGGTGCGATCACAGTATGGGATCTTTACCGCGACTATTCTTTTTTTTATACAATTACCGCGATTCTGTCAATCAAAGAGAAAACGAATACTTGCTCCTTTGAGTTCCTGATGAAGCTTCGAATTGCAAAAGCAATTGCGTTATCATTTGAGAACGCATATCACAACAGCAGGGGTGATTCACAGAAAGACGTCTTAAACCGCGATGGGGGGAATTACGAAATGTAATATAAAACCAGAGGATGTGGGTATGGTGGTCTGCGCGATGAATTGTGATCTTCTTATCTGGAAGGTCACTGGAGAAGACTCTGTTTCCCCCCAGGTGGGTTGTGGTGATGACCCCCTGTGTGGGATAGGTAATTCATGCTTTTAATGGCGCCATCTATTGATAGTTTATAGAACAAAAAATAAAACCTCGCAAAATTATATACAAAAATTAAAATAAAAAAGCGCGTTTCCGTACATTTTATACAAATGACTGAATCACATCTTTTTGACAGTAGTATTCATCACCATCACTGGTATTTGTGATTTTTTAATATTGCGACAAAAATAACAGTTAGTCAAACATTCGTCGTCCCTAGAATTAACACCCGTCTTCGTTTCTCGGCTCAAGAATGCAGGAAACGGAAATAAAGGTGTATTGTGACATTCGTTCAGCCGCTTTTCATTAAAGCCATTGATATAGACTCTTAGGCGAACGAAACTGATGAGTTGTGCAAAGCAATAGAGCGATTAGCTGGATTTCGTCTGCTTATGAGTTACATGGGTGTGGTGCGAAAAATTATGGGTGACACTGGCCTCGCAGAAATGTGACTTGAGGTATTTGCTCAGAACGCTGTTGTCCACATGACTAATGGACATGCTTATGCTTTTCTTCTAATTTCTTATTTGCAGTATAAAAGAAAAAAAATCAAATATTTTATACATTTTATTCCTTTTTAATTATAGAATGAATGTTTTTAGGTGGTTTAAAACTTTAGTAAGGATATAAACTACTAATTATTAGCCAAAAATATGCAAGAAATCAATTATGAAAAAAAATAAATATGCTGTTTATTAATCCAGAATTATTGATCTGTGATACTTTTAATTGACAAAAAATGCTTACAAGTACTTTATTTATCCTTGTTATCAACTGTTGTGTATAAAATTTGATTTTTGTTTTGCAATAAAACGATAATGAATAAAGTTAACTTTCTCTTTCCTTATTCTAGTATTTGTTTGTCTATTGTTTGCATTTTTTCGCATTTTATTTGGATTTATAATTATATATGAATTTGTGTATTCATATTAATGTTTATTTGTATCTTGAAATATTGTTTTTCAATCGCAGTAAATTGTTTAGTATTTTAAGGTGTTATTTGTTTGTGGTGCGAGATCTTTTCAGCTCAATAAATCCTCATTATTTCTTACAGCTCTATATGTATTTTGTGTGCATCGACATAAAAAGGACAGTAATAAATGTATATATTTTCCTTATATGTGAGTGAAAAATGGAATGTTAAAATATCTTTGTCAATATAGGCAATTTTTGCTTAGTTTTATCGATAAGCATAGAATATCGAGTATTTGTTTATAAAAGTTACCGCTTCCGCTTGACGAATTTGAAAAAAATTTGATACAGATTTTTGGTGTAAACACCAAATATAATTAATTTTGTTTGTTGCATTGTTTAAAATTATCTTGTTCACATTCAGACAGCCTGAATTCCAACAATTTTTCTTTTGGACTCAAAATGTAGGAAGTGAAAAATCATCAAAATCCACAGGTTGAATTTTTTAATATTAAAATACTTTCTTTATGTATGTGCTAGATTGAGAAAAGGAGAAAATAAAGACAGAAGACGGAGCTGTGAAGTATTGAGAGAAATTGGCACCTGGTTTGAGTTTTTCGCCCTTGGGAGTCATTATTGACTTAGAATGCGTAAATGTCCCTCAGTGAAAACGCATGTTTTCGCACAAACATATTAGGTTTTAAAAAGGGGCAAAAACGCAATGACGTTTAATCTCCGTGGCGCGCTGAACAATTATACCCCTAACTATGCAACTGTACCCCTGTCCAGTGGCGGCTCTTCCATTAGGACTGCAGAGCTACCGGTCCCCTGAAATTATTTTTAAAGCCTTTGTTTTCGTTTTTATTCCAATTGGTTTACTTTTCCACTTTAGGAGTCCAATGATCAATGAAAAAGAAGTAGGAAAATCGATCAAGAATTGGGAGAGAGATAGAACAGAACAGGCTTTTTTCGCTTTTTCTCAATAGTCTGGTCATAAAGTATTTTTTAAAAATTAAATTCTGAAGGAGTTGCGATTTTTGGCTCCTTTATCAAATTTGGGCTGCTGATAACGAATCTGAGGTTTGCCACTAAAAATTTTTATTGGAATTTTAGTTATGGCCAAAAAACATGAAAAACCTTTTTTCCCAAATTTTTCTAATAACTCAGAAACAATCAATTCTTAGTGTCTCATCATTATATACCAAAATAATCAGCACAAAATTTCCTACATCTTCGGACTATAAACATTTGCAACACTGCTTGTTTCTGGGTTGACGAGCCTCCAATGCCCCTCGCTGCTATGCAACTGTGAGACATTGTCTAGGAAAATGCCAATCCTACAACAGAAATACTGCAAAAACTTTCTGAAAGTAGCATCAATTGGCTTACTCTCGAAATCCACAACAGTTAGGAATAGAATGGATGGATTGGAAGACACCTACTGTGGTGCTGTTTTAATGGATGCATTGGAAGACACCTACTGTGGTGCTGATTTAATGGATGGATTGGAAGACACCTACTATGGTGCTGATTATGTTCGTAGAAAAATCACGATGATAAAATCTTCTACTGATTCCATAGTTGTGTTGCCCATTAACTGCTTCATACCGTGGGGATGAATACTGCAACTATGCATAACAACATGACCGAGCATTTGCACTCACATCTAAAAAAATTAAAACAATTATTACTGTCATATTTGAGTCGATAGTATTAGAATGAAAAAGAAGGAAAGAGAAGGACAGTAAGAAATAAAAAAGATAGAATTTTTAATTTATCGTATACGAAGTATACAAAGGGAAATAATTGTAACCGTCAAACATTTCGAATTCGAGATTTTGATGAAACTGCACGTTTTAGACCTCCCTGAGTTCGAAAAACACAATTTTGGAATATGTCTGTCTGTTTGCCTGTGAACACGATAACTCGAAAACTATTAAAGCTACTGGGATGAAATTTGGTATGTAATCTTTGCACATAATTTGTAGGTTGTTTTCAAATTTTAGACAAAATCCATCCGTCTACGGGAAGTCTGTCTGTGTGCTTGTGCTGATGCGAACACGATAACTCAAAAACTTAGATAGCTAGACAAATAAAATTTGGTACACAGTTTTATCATCAGGAATGTAGGTCCGTATCAAATTTTGGACCAAATCCGTCAAAGGAAGTGTCTGTCTGTCGGTCTGTATAATAGCATACGGCTGAACGCAATAACTCCTTAACACAGTGACTCAGATAAATGAAATTTGGTATGTGACCTTCTAATATTGATTGTAGATTTGTGACTAATTTTTGTTTCAATCGATTATAAAAAATGGCGTTCGCAGTGCAAATTTGTTTTTCTTTATCTTACGCAGCCCTATTGCGTAATAGCGCCGGATACTTTATTCTACCTCCGCTTTTCTGCGTGACACCACGACCTTCGGAAACTCGTAATATGACGTTCGCTTATTTTTTCCACCTGCGTTAGGGACGCTTGGTGTGCTTTACAGCCTCTTAGCTTATTTTTTCGCTACATATGTTAGAGAATATACTAAAAAGTTTAGGAGAGACCATTCAAGCTGGTTTTATCTAGCAAGAGCTCACATCTCTAACAAATATCAACTCACAGTACTGAAAATTCTCCCTCGATTGAAATATAATATTTCACGAGGAAAAATAAATATTAATATGAATACACGGATTCACGTGCAATTATAAATCCAAATGCAAGCAATACTCAAACAAATACTATAATAAGGAACAATAAAGTTAATCTTTGTTCATTATCTTTCAATGGAAAAGTACAAAATACATTTTGTTATACAATAGTAATCAGTGGCGGCGAGTCAGGGTGATTCCCCCCCGCACACTGCGGATGAGTTTCATTTTTAATTCATTTTACCTCCCTAAGAATTATAAAAAATTCAAGAAATCCGACGACGCCAGCTAATTTTGTAGCTAAATTTTTAAATTTGTTGTCTGCCTTCTATTCTATACGATACCTCTAGTCGACTATAAATGCTTTGCCTCCCCACATTTATAACACAATCGCAGCTACTGATGGTAATAACAAAGATACATAAAGGACTCGTAAGCTTGTTTCATCAATTAAAAGTATCACAGAGCAATAATTCCAGATTGATAGACAGCATATTTTAATTTTTTCATAATCGAGTTCATGCACATTTTTGGCAAACACCAAAAATTTTAAAGATTTTATCCCCCCCCCCCCCCAAAAGAAACCTTTTTTCTATTGATAAAAAGGGATGAAAAGCACAAAATATTTGGTTTGGTCTTTAACAATACAAATAAGAAATTAGAGAAAAAGATTGAAAAACAAAAAAACCACGATTATTTTTGCCTTCTTTACGTCAAATAACAACTCCCCTGCATTATTAGAAATTATAGGAAGCTAAAATGTTTTTCCTCGTTTCACCCTAGTGCAGAAGCACTCAAACCAATATCTAAATCAAAAAAATGTTGCAGGTTTAATGATAAAATTTTCTTTTTACTATTGAGATGAATATGTCTTTTTTTATAGTGCACAAAAGAAATAAAAATATACCTTCAGTGTTTCTATCATTGTTATTTTGATCGCCGGGATCACAATTGCTATTTGGATCCAAGCGATCATAATTGTTATTTCTGTCGCTGGGATCAAGTCTCTTGAAGAAGGATATTTGCCTACTGCAGCAAGCAGCTTCCGTGCCACAATCGCCAGATTTCAGAACGACACCTGTAAAAAGAAGAGAAAGATTGCAATTAAGGTTAGAAATATGAATATGAGAAGAGTGAAAAGCAAAAGGGTAAAATATTTATATGAAACTAATTTTGGGAGAAACACTTAAAGTATTTTTTAAACATTCCTGAAATAAAGTCCTTTGAATTTTCGTACATCATACAATATTACGCAATTTGTAGTTAACTTCGAAGTATAGCGAAGAAATTCGAGTTTACATTTTAAATCTCCTTTCTCTAATCCTTTCAGAAGTGGTGGTTTCCTTTTGAAACGAACTTTCAATAGCTTTTTCTTTTCTTAGCCAGGCAGTACACTATTGATGATTTTTTTAAAAACAATCCGTGTTTAGTATCTAATGAAGACAGGAGATGATAGCACCACATGTATTTTTTTGTTCAAAAAGATTTGAACGCCTATTGACAACGTTCTCTGAACGTTAAAACGCATAAAATTTTCAAATTATAAACTATTCCTTACGCTAATGAAAATTTGATATTAAAAACTAATTTAGAGGTGAGATTACTGAGCAAAGCATGTAAAGGAAATTGGAACAAAATAAAATTTTGCAAATGCAAAAATTGATTGCTTTTCGAAATTGATTCTCTTCTCCAGCTTCAATTTCCTGACGAGGATGGCGGGAATTTAAAAGATAATAAAAACTCTTGACTGTGTATACTTCTATGTTTCTTTTCTGGTAAGATGGGGTCTGAAAGTCATTCTGATTCTATATCTTTTCAAAAATGAAGTAAGAGGGTTTAAAATCACCTTAAACTTATCTTCCTTCTGAGCATTTAAAATTTTACAAGTATCCACCTTTACTGAACAACGCATGGTTGTCAATCTGTTCACTACCAGACAAAGTCATGAGAAGTCGAAAGTTGAATGATTTTAAGGGCAAATTCTTATAGTTTAAAAATTTTATCATTTCGTTCATGTGTGTCCCAGGAATTTTCTTAGCATATCAGATCTCATTTCTATTTGGATTTATTAATTTTTCAAAATCCCTCTTCATTGTTCTCAATGTAGAAAACTGTAATAATTAACTATTAACAGTCAAATAAAACATTCAGAATACTAGAAAAGTTTACCGAATTAAAAATATATATAAAAATGCTGAATTTTACAAAAATCGGATAATTACTTCCTTACATTGAACATTTCAAATGGTTGTGTACCAATTTACATACTTAGTTAGTTAAATGCAAGTGTTTCTCAAGACAGGTTAAAATGCAGTAACTGCATTAACGCAATATATAGAATAAATAGTTACTACTATAATTAAACATTTCTAACACTAGAAATTGTTGAATTTTCAGAAAATAAATTAATTTCTAGAAGGACTCTTCAGTTTATACGCCATTCGAAAACACGTTGAGAGACACTATGTAGTAAGGTCTTGGTTTTGGAGCCCAGTCCATGTTCAGAAATTCAGATTCCACTAAGAAAATACGCCTGTTGGCCTCGGCTTGCGGCGTTAAAGTCAGCTTGCTGCATGTTGTTAAAATCGGCGGGCTGCAGGTTAAAAGTCGGCTTCTGCAGGTTAAAGTCGGCTTGCACCCTTGCTAAAGTCGAAGCACACTTTTGCCCTCTAAGAGTCGGCTTGCTTGCCCACTAAAGTCGGCTTACCGCATTAAAGTCCGGCGGGATGCATTAAGTCGGCTTTCTACACGTTAATCATACCTAGGGAGACTGACATCCTCCCTCAGGTGTGATTGCGAAAGTTAATGAGTAAGCTCAGGTGTCGTCTCTGATCGGCCGTGGTTCGAAATAATGAAGTACCAGACAAGTGTACTGCATGTAGGTTTTGTATTTCAAGACATTCCTTGCTTTCAACATTTATTGGACAGACACACAAACTATAGACGGTAGCATTTGAGATTCGAAACAGAGGCAGAGCAGAAGGCTATAAGACAAATCCTTTATGTTTTAAAAAATTCTTAGATTTAATTCTTTTTAATTCTTAATCCTTAAATAGCTGTTTTAGGTTGTGGGATTGACTGTCTGTAACTTTTAAAATCTTGAATTGTGCTTTTTTTGGTGTTTGAAGATGTATGGCAATTTCAACTTTTAAATTATTTATTCATTTATAATATTTTTATGGTTTGAGTAGTTAGAACTTTTTTATATTCTTACCATGTTTTAATGTTTTTTTTTACAACGACTGTACACAGCCTTTAATTTTCTATCATTTTTAAATATCACTGATTCCTTGATTACAGTTTTTGTTCTTTGTATGATTGATGCTCATTTTTCTTCAATCTTTGTCTTCAAGTTTTCCTTTGGGTGCTCTCTTTCTTTTTAAACAAATAAATCAGTATTATTAATCAAGCAAGTTTCGTATTAGTTTAGTCATATTAAACCCACAATCCTAAGAGAACACGATTTTTTGCTTTGGTAACTGTTAGATGCCATTCATCATTCTAGGATAAATTTGGTCAAACGTTTTCAACGTTTATTATCTGCGATGCAGGTCCAGGTTAATACAGGGGCCCTTCGGCAATTTCAGTCCTCGATTTATTTCCCCTTCAAATAAGATTTTTTTATTGATTTTAATTTGATCTCTAAATAAGCAGGGTTG
>BGPR01053244.1:0-10437 GCA_013235015.1 Araneus ventricosus | reverse complement strand
TGCACGGTGAAAACAGGCCAAGAAGCAGGATAATGGAGAAAGACGCTATATTCTCGAATACTCCGGAAACAACGAACCGTAGGAATAACAGCACTTGCGCAAATTAGCAATACAAACAGACAGCAAATCACTAATAAGAACAGTAACAGCACTCTCAATACCGCTCGGTGTCTATCAGCTTACTTGCTCGCACTACGGATAAAACTCCAAAGACAGATTCCAAAGGCGTTCACTTTCCAAAGACGATCTAAGTCGATCAACATGTTCCCAGACTTTCAACAACAGAGGTATTTATAGTCTCCCCGACAGGACGTGATGTCACATGGAATCATCTAGTACATTCTGTATATCTCCGCTCCTAATAAAGATATCGAGAAAATTCCAGTATTTTAAGGACCTTCATTTTTCCCCGAAAGTAGCCAAACTTATCGCCAAGTCGCCAAAATGGTCGCCAAGGTCCGGGGCTGACCTGACCAAAATAGCTAGTAAGAACATTTGTAAATGACTCTTTCAAACCCTAAACCTAACATTGCTCGGAAGCGGCAATCAATGTTCGTAACAATATATGCGTATATAAGTTGGGGTACTAAAATATTGACAATTCAAATACCTATTTTAAGCAAAAAATAAGAATGAATATTTTATAGGACAGAGGTCCCGTGCATTTCATCATTCTCACAATCGCACTAAATTTGTTTTCAAACAGCTCGAGTTTGAAGTTTTGTTTCCTTTGAGCACCTCTTCTGCTCATTTCATTAAATAGATGACAGGAGGTGGTTATGAAGTCATCATTTTTTTCGACTAGGAAAATAATGCAACTGTTTTCTTAATAATGATTAACAAATTAACTAGATATGCAAAATGTATTTTTCGTAGTGCTTATTGACATTTAAGACACTATCTTTTCAGAAATGCAGATATTTGTAACTGAAGTTATATACAGTAAAGCACCGTTTATACGTTTCACATTTATATGCAGTTTACGTTTATACGTTATTTCATCACAGTACCGATTCATTCGTATTCATTGCAATGCGAATTACTTCGTTCATGCGACGCAGAACTTCGGTTATATGTAGTTTTTCCGAGCTGTAAAATGTGAAAATTGTCTCCTTTCTAGTATGTGAACTGAGATAAAGATACCATTTCCAAATTCTTCACAAGTGATGAATTCGTAGAAGACAAATTATCTGGTGTTCATTTGAGCGATGATGATGAAGTTATTTCACCTTCCTTTAAAGAAAAAACTTCGAACTTATTTCTTTTGTCAAAAGAAAGATTTGTTAATCGAATATTAATAATCGAATTAGTTCAATGAAATTAATTCGATTCATAATGCTGTACTCAATACTCGCAGGCAATCAGCACGTCAGATAACAGTTAAAGATTTGCTTAACTCTATCGATACGGGACCGTCCCTTCAAGCAAAAGACGATAGACGTCCGGAATGTCACTCTGAAATTTCCACCCCCTTCCGTTAAAGTGTGAATGATGAAGTGTGTGTATATATATATATATATATATATATATGAGTGGCTCGCCTAGATGTGTTTGGGGAAGAGGGGAATTTTCATACAAATCGGACAATGCCAACTGTCATCGTAGTTTTTGAGGGGGAAAGTGAATTTCCCTTATCTTTGATAGAGGAGCTGGGACGTTTCCGTATTTTGAGGTCCCTTTATTTCAATGGCCTTAGGAATCAGAGGGTTAATTAAACGCCTATCTGAATGCACATAAATCTTAGAAGATATGTATAATTAGTACTCAAGCTATGCAATAAAGGTACGATTATTCTCACTTTTATGATAAATGTGCATTTTAAAATTAATTCCATACTATGTAGTATTATACTAGTACTATATTAAAAACTTTAAAATTAATATTTTCAAATGAATTTGCATTAGTAGCATTACATTTGCAAAAATCAAAGTTGCTTATTAATTTCGATTCTAAATCTTTTCATTTATTCGTCGTTTTACGTGAGACCCTTGCAAGACGTATAAACGGTGCTTTACTGTAATTAGATTTAATATGAATCACCGAGGAACAGCTTATTCGGGTGTTATTAATTTTTAAGCGACAAAAAAGGATAGACAATTAAGCTATCATTGTTCATTAGCAGCATTTGTTAATGGATCATCCTTCTTTCTGCTTTAAACGAGAAGGAGAGTGTCGAATATCGACAGATAATGAAGCACAATTAAGCGAAGCAATTATCCGGACAGAAGATTAATCTCCGCACTTATAGATAAGATATTTGCGTGACATTAATTAGGAAGAAAGGATTGAAGGCGGTCTGGACCGAAATCAGTATTAAAGCTCCTAATTATTTAACGCATTGCACGTTGTAATTGTATGGTAGGAAGAGAATCAAATTTTGTCCCTGGGGTTGCCTGTTTTTTCTGTCTTAATATAAGTTAATTTGAAAAGTATTTTATTCCTCGATTCGATAAGTCTTTTTTACTCTTTCTTTTCGAGAATTATTTTGTTGCTTTCTCTTTTTCTTTTGTAAAAAATCATATACACTGCCTTTATTTATATGTCATAATATTTCATATTAATTTGCAGGATAGATTTTATAAGTGTACTTACTGTATTTCGGTTTTTACTCATTTTTCCCTTTGATTTGTCGATGTATTATTTGTGTTTGTGTTATGTACTGTTTGGTTTATATTTTTTTATTTGTCTGTGTATTGTTTGTTTTGCATTTTTTGTGTTTTGTTTTATGTTTTGTCTTGCATTGTCCATCGCTTTCTAGCGTATTATTGTCTCTGTAGTTGTTATGTTAATAACTGCAGTAATTGTGCGATCTTGCTTTGAGTTACATCTCTGTGCAAATGTAATTTGTCTTATTTAAATATAGTGATGTTGCTTGAAGATCGTGCCAGCAGCCATAATTCTTGCTGATGTCTCTCTTTCCCGGAGGGGCGGGGATTGGCCATCAAAAGACTCTAGAATCATTGGGTTGAGTAGACCCTATTGGGTTATGCAATCGATATTTAATACAGTAGTACCATATGCTATGCCTAAATGATTGACACAAAAGGTGCAAATTATAAGATAATAATAATATATATAAAAATTAAGATATATAAAGCAATAAGGATCTTGAGTGAAAGAGTTTTTTCTATTGATGAATTATAACAATTCCTCTTTAAAGAAGGATTTACACGAGGCCAATATTGTCTCGACAATAGGTTCACGCATGTGCAGAAAGAGAAAAAGAGGAGAAAACGGCATCTACTTGTACGTCAGGACAAGTACTTGCAATTGTCCGCTCTTTCTGCGCGTGCCTGATTTTCTTTCCGCGCATGTGTGAACTTATTGTCGTCACAGTATTGGCCTCGTGTAAGCCCTGCTTAACAGCAAAAAAATATCCAATATATAGTTTCATCAAACATAATTCCTTTAAATTATTTTTAGTTACATTTCGCTTTATTTGCAGTATGATATCAAATTATCCAAACTTTTTAACTTTATAATTACGAAAAAGCTATGGAGAATCTAGCTGAAAGTTTTCCTATGTGTTAGATTGCAAAAATTGCATCTACATCATTTTTTTGGCTTTATCAGTATTTTTAAATATTTAAATCTTCGCCATCAAAGTTTCTTTCGTATCTTGTGGCAACTTTTGAAATTTAAACGGTAATTTTTAACAGTTTTATTAAATATTAAAATTTTTCTTAATTATTTACTTAGTAATTAACTCAAATATTATTTGTCTTAACTTTTGATGTATTTTCATTTAATGTTTCAAGTTAATTAAATTATAAATCAAATTAATTCAACGGAACTATTTGCTCGCCATCTTGTTCCGCAGATGAATTTTTGTGTGAAAAGACTTTGGCGTCTCTGACTGGAAGCATTTTCCTTTGTGTGATTTGAATTATTGTTGCTTGACAGAACGAGAAGAGGTGGTCGCACCTGAAGGCTCCTGGAGGGTCGTTAGGCTTTCTGGGTGCTAGCCCCTGCTGTTTTTTCCTTTGTTTTCTGGAGAAGTAGAAAGATCATTTTTTTAAAAATATATCCTGCAAGTCGTATTTATTGCAAGTTCAGCCATGCAAATTCTGGCGGAAATCGTAAGTGAGTTCTTGTGCAGCGTGGGAGGTCTGCCAAGATTTGAACTGATGAAAATCAGGTGTGTGAATCTGCAACGGATTTTCAGCTATTTTGTACGAGATTGATTATCGTCGAAAATGTCATAGTGAAATCGAAGGTGCGTAAAGCATTACAGCCAATAAACTGGCTAATTATCAGTGCGTTCCAAATCTACAGTTTTATTGGGCAACATTTGGCCTATTCCTTCAATTCCGTGTGAATGGGATCGTGTGAGTTATTTTTGTTGTGCCTACAAGCTAGAAAACGAAATACGTCTTCACCTGTTTCAACTCTGGCTCTGAAATTCATGGAGCTAAAAAAAATCTGTATAAACAAAATTTTAGTTTTTGATGATAGCGCTATTGTCTATGGTTTCTTTTTAAAAGCTACAGCTATTTCTATTTGTGATTTTATGTGAATTGTTCTGTCTTTTTGTGTGCATCATAATCAAAATATATCCTTTTATTAAATATGGCAGTAACTTCTAAAATAAAAAATTAAAAAAAAAAAAAAATTTTAATTTAATATTTTGATTCTGTTTCAATTTTCTCTAATTATTTCTACAGCGCAATGTATAAATATGTTTTCAGATATACTTTCATCTTCGTCCAGTTAAATATTTTTTAGGTGCTTGTGTCTGAAAGGTAGGTGCATTCTTAGATACAGAAAAAATTGTATATTGTTTGTGTTTCATATTTTCAGCATCAAATATGCATTTCATAATTGAATAATAAATCTAACCTTTGGCACCTATCAATAATTAACGTCTATTAATTAACATCCATGATTAACACTATGTTAACTTTTAAAACGTTTATGTCTTGATAAACATCGATGGAGATTAAGTTAAATAATCAACATTGCGATCCTATTAAATCTAACTTGGTAATAAGGTTTGGAGTTTTGATTATATATGTAACGCTTCTTGGTAAACTGTGTTAGTACAATACAAACATTTTAATGAACGTATTTCAAAAACATATAGTTTATATTTAGTTTCAAAAACAGATAGTGGCCCTTTATATGATGAAAATATGCTCTTCCCAAGTCCGCCTTTACAATTAAAAAAGATCCGATTCCTTATTCACATCTGTTAATAGATTACCATGTGAAACATCGAACACATAGTTTCGTAAATACAGATAAAATCTCCTCTCGAAGAAATCTATAAAAATAAAACTGAAGCGCTAATTTTTATGCACGCTGTAGAAATTCTTACTACTGGTGTTTTTTTTTTTTTTTCATTTTTCTTTTTTTTCAAATTTTGCTCACAAATACTATGAATCATAAGGAAAGAATTGCAAAAGCTCCATGACATTTAAATAAATAGTTCATTTTTCATTAATTAAAAACTATCTCCCCACTACGCATGCGCAGTTCAAGCTCTTCTGCTGACGAACATAGAAGCCTAAACAATCTGTATCAGTGATGTTTCATTATTTTTTCTTAGTGCTAGTCCATGGTTCACTAAGTCAGTATCGTCACCTGGAAAGGGGAACCACATCTCCTGCTTCCAGGCTCCTGATTGGTCTCCCCAACACCCCTCCCACCAACCAGATCAAACACTCACTGACATCTCTCACTCCTTACTGTCCGTCCTGCTATAAGTTGCAGTCGATCGTGGGTAGCGGCTCTAACGAGCCGCAGGAACCACAACGCTATCTTTCGTCGTCGTCGAAAGAGGGGATGAGGGTGTGGGAAAAAAGGTACAAATAATTTGGAAACAACGAAAATCTGTTAACAGAAAACTTGACAGTTGACCTTTTCTTCTGTTCTCACTTTTCAAATCCACTCAAAAACGTACGTTTCCTTCTTGTTTTATATCTTTTACTTTTGCAAGTAAAGAGAAAAAAATAAAGGTCGACGTCAAAAAATTAACATCAATGGGCCGATATTATGAATTATTGCAGCAGGTGACACCATGCCTAGTGGCGCGTCTGCACTGAGTATTTGAATAAAGAAAATGACATATATTATGAAATATTCTTTATTAATAAATCTAGTTACAGATGTTTGTTCGTATAATAAGGTTGATAAAAGCATATTAAATGTGAAATCTATTGTTGCTTCTTTTCAAATAGTTTCTTAATATTAGGTTCATATTTCATATTCATTAGTTTAAAGCATTTCACAATCATTCAAACATGAAATATCGTGGGCTCAACTCCTCATACATACATGAAAAGTTATTTTGATTGGTGGTGAGAAACTGACATATCAATGAAGATGCGGGCTTGTAGAAGGTGTAGCAGTTTATTTAAACTTCAGACACGTTTGGATGAAATCAGGTAAAAAGATTATTAGTGATTGAATAACTATAAATTCCTTCATGGCCATGACGGAAAATCATACGTCCAAGAGGGCGTCTTCCTAGAGAAAAATTACATTATGGAAGAGGAAATTGCAATATCGCAGCGAGCTTTTATAGAAGTTTCGAAAAGGGGAAAGTCCCGAATTCTACAGCCGATAGATTTCGGACTTCTTCCAGTTAAAGTGGCAGTTACTTTTATACTAGAGTTTAAGTAGAAATAATTTTGTGAATTAAAAGTTAAGAAGCATTTTTAAAGCTAAGAAACTTTTAAATCATTACATACATATATAGATGAGAAAATATAATTAAAAAATAATAATTAAATTGAATTATTAAACTCTTCTAGAAGCATACGGCAAAGCTTGCAGTTAGTTCAACACTGTGAGCTGGTACATCCCCTTTCTACGATGCGGCGCATATGCGCGCCAAGTTCATGACCGACTGTCATGAGTCATGCGCAAGTGCAGTGACACGATTGAAAATCAGTTAAACAATGTTCATTTGGAAATATTTTTTATATAAATTCGACATAGATATGTATACTTTCATTTTTTAATATTTTCGATTGCCTGTTCTCTCTTTCAGGATATAAAAAATAAATTTATAAAAATCAACGCCAAGGTCATTTAAAAAGCCTTCCTGGGTCAGTCTGACCCTCGGGGGGAGGGGTCATAGGTTCGCCACCACCACTGATCTATATAAATAAATCTGAAATGGCAATATTTTTGGCACGCTGTTGTAAATTTCTGATTAAATGTCTTCAATTCTTGATCGCAAATGCTATGATGCATGAAGAAGGTTTTTGGTTTCTTGACATTTAATTAAATAGTATACTTTTCTAGCTGATATACCCAGCGCTGCTCGTGATGAGGAATTTTCATGCTTTTCTACTTATCAAAACTTAATTATTTAAATAATTGTCACAAAACCCTCTTTAAAACCTTTCTTATACTTCAGTATGTGTAAGCAAAATATGAAGCACTTGTGGTAAATAATTAACTTATTGGAGAAACTGATCTTTCGGTTGTTTTCAAAAATCGCTCGGTTCAACTGATATTCACCTTTTAAATAAAAAAATAAGTTTCAGATTATAGAAGGATTTTGTGTTTATTATATATTTTGTATTTATAATATTTTTATAACAGTATTTTTACATTTAAAATATCAGATGTGAAACATTTTTATCCCGAACAACGCTGATATATCAGCTAATACAAAGTAAAACCTAACAAGGTATAACACCAGCTACATTTAAGCTTCTAATCAGTTAAACAAACTAGCTGGATGTTCAATTGATATCGAACTTTTAACAAAATCAATTCAGTGGCTTCAAGGAGTTATTTTTTCTAACTGGCCACAGTCAGTTAAAGATCATGATCTTTACTGGTATAAAGTATTTATTTCTCAGTCTGGAAGAGTGACATGCTTAAAACCAATACTTTGCACACGTGATACTTTATTACGTGATTGCTTTCATGACATGATCTCTTTGGGTTTGATGGACAATTTATGTTTATTAATAGCGTTATAATAAAATATCACTTATTTTGTAGTTGGGAATATACAGGGTGTCCCAAAAAAGTGAAACAAGCGTTTATTTCCTTCAATATCGATATATTTCCAACAACAAAGTTTCATCAAATAAGGTGAGAATTTGTATGAAAATACTTTGACTTCTAAAGGGATTGATAATAAAAAGTTACAAAAATTAAATTTGTATACGGCCCCCGAAGTTCAAAAATGTCAATTAGTAAAATATTTTTCTTTCATTCATCTATTGACATACAAAGTTTCACTCTTCTACCTACAAAACTTATAGAGATATAAAACGACAAATTTATTGACTTAGACAATTTTTCCATACCTCTCACTGTTGTTTGATGCAGTCTTTCGATGCACATTTGAGGGATAATATACATATTTCAATAAGTTATTAAAAGGGCGGAATCAGGAAATAAAAATGTAGTTGTTAACTCTTGTTAAATCTAAAAAATAGTCAAATAATACATTAACTGAAATATTTACAAAAATAGTTTATCTTGTGCATCTTCGAAAAATATCCACGGTGATGTGACAGCTCACCTGCTCAGAAACAAGGAGTGCTATAAAAATATTACTAGAATAGAATTGAAATACAATTTTTCAAAAATAGCTTTACCTTCAAATAGTCCAAACTCGCATTGGTAAGTATCTGAATTGTATTTTAGAAAATTACAGTCGTATCTTTTTTCGGTGAGTGACTTTTAACAACGAATACGTAGTAACCAACAAAGTTACTGTTGAAGCAACATGAAAGTGAATCACAAACCTAAAAACAGCCAGTGAAAGAGAAATCGAAGAAATACAAATCAAGAGAGCGAAAGCGAACCTTGGGTGTGATTGAAGGAAAGAAAAAAAAGAACATTAGCTAGCCTAGTGCCAACCAGGAGCGTCCGAAAATCCAGATATGACCAAGTTCAAAGACAGAAAGTTCGCCGTTGCTCATTATGTCACTTAGTCGTACGCAATGAGCGAATTTTGGTTCTTTCCAAAACTGTTTGGTGTGCAGCCTCATCCCATGTCTGTATTACTTTTTCATTCATTTTCAGTCTTCTCTTCTCATTTTTATGTTTTTTCGTTGGTAATCGAACTCTCAGAGTGAAGAAATTAAGCAAATCAGAATAAAAACGAAAATGCGAATGTTTATAATGATTTTAGTGACTTCTGCAACTCTAAAGGACCAGTCGTCACTGCCTTTGGGTAAAACTTAATAATACGTACAACGCTGAGAGCAAATAATTTAATAAAGTCCGACATTAGTCCGATTTAGTCCGGCATTAGGTTATTTTTCTGTTTAATGTTAATTTTTTCACCCTCACTTTTGCAACTATCGGCCAATGAAACTGAATAACAATATGCGCCATTGGCAAATTTTTTCTATCCATAATGATTGGATGTTGTACTACTAAACAAATATTTGCATTTCGCAGCTTTTCTATGTTGAAAAAATTTGCATTTCTGCAAGAAACATCTCCATATAAATTTGCAAGCAGCCCCTTTAAATTTAAAAATTAAGTTTATTCTGTCTGCAAAACTTGCAGATAGAACCGTGAAACTTAGTTTATACATAGATGAGTGTAAGTGGAAAATTTTACTCTTTGACACTTTTGTACTATGGGGAACGTATAAAAATTTAATCTTATTAACTTTTCATTTTCTACTTCCACAGAAGCCAAAATGTTTTCACACAAATTCCTACCTTATTTGATGAAACTTTGTAAATGGAAGTATATGTCTAGGTAAATAAATGCTTGTTCCACTTTTTTGGGACACCCTGTATATTAAAGTAACCTTTCTCCCAAAGCAAAAAATTTGAATAAATATCATTCTTTCTTTAAAATTGGAAAAAAATATTTAACGTTTCCTTTAAATTGAAGAAAAATATCGTAATTAACATATTCATTTAGCGAAGTGATTTAATTTTGATGTTTTCTTTAAAATTTTGATTTCTTTGGGGGACCTAGGAGAAGAAAATTAGTAATCTTGATGATGCAATATAAAAAATCATTTAAATAAAAGTTTCACAGGATTATGATTCATGCGCTGTATAATTATCGAGAATTTTGTGTTCCTCAGAAAAAAATGTAGGGCTATAAAGTAATTAACTTTTATTTTATAACTGCGTTATAAGAAATTAGCATTTAAATTTCGGCAATAAGAATTATGCATAAAAACTATAACTAAACTCTTAACTATATAAATACAGGACAAATTTTTATTATTACAGTCACAAGTATACCAAGCTATGCATACCAAGTGCTTACTTAAAATATTTTTATGAGAAGTTTCTATTCTGTGAGCTTTTTTGTCTGCTTCGGTTTCAATATGAACTATGTTCTTCAAACACAACAAACAGACAGAGAAGTATGATACATATTTTTCCATAAAATATCATTTCCTTTTCAGAGAATTCAATACAAACAATATTCTCCTTTAGCTTTGTTTTTTGCGCATTGTGCTGAAATATTCTGTCCGTACCGAATATATAA
>BGPR01053243.1:0-10437 GCA_013235015.1 Araneus ventricosus | reverse complement strand
GGAGTGACCTTACAGCCTCCCCCGCTCGTAATGTGGTGAGAAAGTGACCTTTAACTGACCTCCTGCACGTAGGCACTGGACAATCTTGGACCAAGGAAACGCAGAAGGAAAAAAAGAACATTTCTTGTAGCAGACAATACTACAAATGTATAATTACACTAGCTGAAAACCCGTCATTGGTCGGGATCCATATTTTTCATATACCGGCCTCCTGGGTTTTTTTCATTTTTTCTCCTACAAATATTGTCACTATCTTTCTCCGTCAAACGTAAATCTTCTTTCAATTCTTTCTTGTTGAATAAAAACATGCATGTTTAAAGCTACGAATAGAAACGGAAGTTAAGTGCATGCTACAAAATAACAGCGGAAGTAAGAAGCCAACCTTGACAAAATATAAAGCTATATTTTCTTAGCTTTAACAGTGGTGATAACACGTAAATAAAGGATTTGATGATGATAATTTTTTGCTCTTTAAGGTGATGTAAGAATAATTTTCGTACCATAAGTATTTCAGAAGTTATTAGCGAAAAACGTCTAAAAATAGCTTAGTTTTTGTTTTTTAATTAAATATCTGAAGAATTAATTAGTTCTGAAAGTTCAAAATAGCCCAGTTGACCTAGAAATGTGCTCTAGAACGTCGTGTGCAAATTTCATGGTGCTACCGTTCACCGTTTAGGAGGAGTTCTTGTGACACATGCATTTTCTGTTTTATATTATAGATGCAGGGTGCCTTAGAATTGTTTTACACATTTCAAAAATTAATAAAAAAAACTAATAGTGTTACAAATAAACAATGTTTTTAATGCGAACACATCTTTAAAAGTTTTTTTTTTTTTCAGATTTGTAACGTGCCGTTACGGTGGCCTAGGTGATCGTAAATAATTGGACACCTCCCTTATTTTCGAGAAATTATCTTCGAAACTGTAAATGCTAGAAGAAAAGTAAAAGCATGTATTTGTGAAGAATTTTACGCTGTTTAATTTGTTTAATAAATTATGATGCGAAAACTGAGGAGTTTTCGAGAAATTCATGAAAAACTAGAAAAGGAAACCAGGAAACGCGCATCGGCTTCTGCTAATCGGTAGCAGTAGCGAATGGAAATATCTCCCTGTAGCAAATTTAGAACGTCGTAATAGTACACTGCATTTCTGAAAAAAAACCTTTTTAAAATGCGCTCTAGTTTAAAAGAAAAAGCGTATTTGTAGCATTATTAGATTTTATTTTCTCGTAAACGAAGAGAAAATATTGCAAACGTCAAAATAATTGGAACTCGAATTTTTGACGAATCTCCGCTTTTTATTTTAAATTAATTTTTGAAATGCGTCTAACAATATTCGGACACCCAATATTATATTAGCTACAAATATTAGAATACAAATAAGTCGATAGAATAGACAGTATATAGAATGTTCGAAATGAAAACGATAATTAATCCTAATATGAATTTATGGTGGACAATAATGAGTTTGACAGGAAACAATTAATAACCATTTTTTTAGAGTTTAACGTATTTTATGAGGAAAAATTATATCAAAAATTGACAGCAGCTGCGTCGTATGATTTCTTGGTGTGTTGAAAATCATATCGTTATCTGTACGGCATTCACTATTCACGATAATCAAATTCAAGGCGAGTCACTTTCACGCTGTCGCAGCCGCGGTGGCGTAGTGTTCAGGTCCCGGCTTCGAAGCCCGATTCCACTGAAGATCCGTTGTGTATTAGGCCCGTTGCACGCTAAATCATACGTAGGAGGGCAAACGTCCTTCCGCTAGTATGGTGCGAAAGCGTGGAGAGGGTTGCTAGCTCAGGTGTCGTCCTCATCATCTGACCGAGGATCAAAATTATGAGATCCGTCTGTTACGGAGTGTGAGAAGGGGACGTGGTCATTTCTAACCAAAACTCAAAAGACGAGGCAATGGACTGTAACTGGTTTTTATTACTAAACAAAAATCTCTGTGACCAACGCAAACTCAATGGCTCAAGCGAGCCTCACACGACGTGCGCTGATCACAGTCAAATGCACACTGATAAAGATACTGAAAACACAGGATACACACACAGAAAGGACCGCTAGAGGGCGTAACAACTATCATGAGAAGTTAGGCCGGGTAAGGCCGTAACACCGTCCTAAATAGCCCTCGTGTTGTTTCAAAATGGGACGTTAACAAAACTAACTAACCCACTCTGGCGCACAATTTCGTGTGTCTAAATTATTGTAGCTGCCATTTTTAATCAATATTTCTATTGTGCAGATGGAGACAAATTAAAAAAATATACTTATTAAAACTACATCTGAATTTATTTAGCTCTCATTCTCATGTTTAATTTAGTCTGATTTTGTTTTTATTCATCAGTGCTATGCATTTGTAATGTGTTATCAAATATTTAATAGGCTTCCGGAGAATTTAATGAAGAATATAACAGGAAAATGAGCTTTTGTCGTCTTAATTGGACTGGAAGGAAATTTCTCAAATAATTTCTATGTTTCATGAGAATCAACCTCTTGTAGTGTAAAAGGTTTTGTAGTAATATTAGTAACAAAACTTTTAAATAATTAATTGATTCATAATGCATTCTTATCTATATTTATGAATCATTATTTTTAATTATTATTAATTATTGTCATTTAAAATTCATTATTTTAAAATGACCAATGCGAGTATAATAGTTTTCCTTTCTATTCATTTTGATAGTAAAATTTAATTTGGCTATGAAAATATCTGAGTCTGTTACATAAATAGTGAAATCAGATGCATTTATTAAACGGTTTAAAATAATAGTCATAAAATAACATAAACTGACTCGAAACTATCATCCGGAACATCATTGAATGATAATTTGTTTAGCTTTGATTCGTCTCTCTTTATTACATTTTTAATTATTTGCTGTTCATTATAGAAGTAATAAGGTGCTCACAAAAAATATAATAAACATATCTTCGCAACAATCACATTCATAAATGCTGTAAACAAAACATTGTTACAAATATTCCATAAAAAATTATCACAAAAATTGTCAAAATACAAAAAACCATTTCATAACAATTAAATTGGTATCAAGGAAACGCCAATTCTTTGCGACTCTTCAAAAGCGACTTTTTTTGCAATAATATTTAGAGCATTTTGAAGAATAACGGTAAAATTTAGATATATTTTTCATGAAAAATATTACTAAAATTCTGGAAAATCCCATACTTTTCGAGCACTTACTTCGCCGGAAGCTAATGCTTCCCAAATTTGCAGCTCAAAGTCCAGCAGTCTGTCCTGTAGAACGTTTTGAACGATTTTTCATAGAACATGTCGCAATTTATTGATAGGATCCAGCCTATATAAATTGTCATAATAATATTTCTGCCTTGTTGTAATGATCATTGGTAATCAAACGTATAGTATTGTGGGTGTCAGGGATGGCCAACAAAACACTGCTTCTTTAAATGAAAAGATTTAATGATAATTTAAAATTACAGTTAGATGGCTTAATAAAATAAAATGATTAGCTATGTACAGAAAACAAGAACATAATCAACTGTAGCTGCAGAGTTACACATCTTTTCGTCGTTAAGATTGTCTGTTGAACGAGCGTCGTTCTCTTCATCCCGTCTGGTTGTCAGAGCGTCAACTACCCAGTTCTGCTTAGATCCACTAGTGGCGCGGCGGGAATGACGGGGGATGCCGTCAGTCTGGCACCACAATCTCGGCCTTCCAGGATTCGGCTGGTCCTCCAGACGACACTGCAATTATACAAACAAAACAGAAAGAAAAAGGAACACAGCAGAAATCGAAGATTACAAAGTTCTGAAAAAAGAAAAAAAGTTCATGATATTAGAGTTCCGTCATCGTGTTCCAGGGTTTCAAGTATTCAGCACATGTTGTCGTAAAATTGGGTCCTTCGTGGTTTCCCTCTTTGATAACGTCGTAGGTATTCCCTCCTTTTGCTCTAGTGATACTGTAGGGTCCAAAATACTTCGGCTTAAGTTTCAGGTGTGGTCCAAACTGAGTTCTTTTGATTGCAACAAGATCTCCAACTCTGTAAGGTTTTGGTTCTCGTCTTCTTAAATTGTACGTCTTCCGTTTTTCTTCTTGAATCTTGAAGATTTGCTGCTTCGCATGCTTTCTTAGTTTTCTCTTTGATCTTCAAAATTGGCTTGGAATTCAGCTTCGACCATTTCTTTGAGCTTATCTAAGCCTCCAGTATTCATCTTAGTACCAAAAAGCAATTCGGAAAGTGTGGTGTCAATACTTCGTTGATAGGTGGAATTTATCGTTTGCTGTAGTTCATTTGTGAACTTATACCACTTGTTTGGATTTTCCAGGGATAATTTTGAAAGAACTGATGTGATGGTCTGGTTGATACGTTCAATCTGTCCATTGGGTCTTGGCAGGCCAGTCGTAATTGCATGATGTTTTATTTCTTCTTTGGCACAATAATCGGCAAAATCACCACAGGTAAAAACTGTACCTCTATCGGAGCTTATTTGGAAAGGGCTTCCAAACACAGTTTTTTGAATTTCCAACTTTGCTATCACTTCAGCTGATGTTGTGCTTTTTGTAGGATAAATCCATACAAATTTAGTAAATGCGTCGATGATTGCCAAAACATATTTATAATTTTTATTCGTACTCTGCAAAGGTCCAAGAAAATCGATGTGATACGTGTGCAACGGCGTGTCTTCTTTTTGTAATGGGTGCAAAAGACCCTCCTTCTTTCCTCTTTTCTGATTTATCAGGATACAATGGAAGCAGTTGGATGTGATCTTCTCTACTTTTTTCTAAGTTTGGGGATGTAATAATAGTCTTGAAGGTGTTTCTCGGTGTATTTAACTCCAGTATGTCCTCTTTCATGTGCATTTCTTATACTTTCGGTTTGCATACTGTCAGGCACAACTACTAATTCTTTACCCTCAACAAATTTAAACAAAATTCCGTTTCGATCGCAATAGTCTTCGTAAGCAGAAATTCTTAATAATTCTTTTATTGCTTTTACTTCATTGTCATTATCTTGAGCTGATTTTAATCTAGGTAAGATGTTATCAAATGAGATACAAAATATGTCTATGGGAGATCTACTTAGGGCATCAACATGTCATCCGTGTACCAGAACGATGCTCAATGACGTAATCGAATTCTTCCAGCAATAACGCCCAACGTGCAACGCGAATAACCAAGTCTTTTTTTGCATAGTTTTTCGAGCGCGGAACAGTCTGTTACAATTTTGAAAGGAATTCCTGAAAGGTAAATACGAAATTTCTTTACTGCATCTATCACAGAAAGAGCCTCAAGTTCATAACTAGAATATTTCTTCTCGGCTTCTGTTGTTTTCTTACTCATGTAATAGGTGGGATGGAAGTTTTTATCATCAGGGGATTTCTGCATTAAAATAGCTCCGTATCCCTCTAAGCTAGCGTCAGTGTGCAATTCAGTTTCGTAATTAGGGTTATAAATTCTTAATACAGGTTTTTCAGCTAACATTAATTTTAACTGGTTAAATGAGATTCTTTCCTCTTCGCCAAATTTAAACTTTCGTTCTTTCTTCAAGAGATCACTTAATGGTCTAGCAATAATGGTGTATTTTGGGATAAACTTTCGAAAATATCCGGTGAGTCCTAAAAAACTATGAATTTGTTTTAGATTAGCTGGTTCCGGAAAATTAAGGACAGCTTTAATTTTTAGAGTAGAGGGAAGATTTTACCATCTTCAACGACATGGCTCAAGAATTCAATGCACTTCTTCAAAAAATGAGAATTGTTAAAATTGATCTCCAGTCCATATTCACCAGCACAATGCTTAGAACACGTTCCACTCGTTCAATTCCTTCTTCAATTGAGGAAGATAAAATGATGATGTCATCCAAGTACGGGAGAACAATACCATCATTAATTAAAGGTCAAAAAATGGTGTTAATGTACCTTTGAAACACGGCTGGAGAATTACATAATAAAAAAGGGATTTGAAGGAATTGATATTGGCCTTCATGGGTGACGAAAGAGGTATATTTTCTACTATCTTTGTTTACATCAACATGGAAGAATGCATTTTTGAGATCGATAGTACTGAAGACGCGTGATCCTTGCAATCTGTCTAAAATATCTTCGATTAATGGGAGAGGAAATCTATCCTTTACAACGACTTTATTTAATTTCCTATAATCAATGCAAACTCGAGGGGTTCCATCTTTCTTTCGGACGATTACCACTGGGCTACTGTATTCTGAAGAACATGGTTCTACTATCCCTTGTTGTAACCATTCAGCTACTTGGGTTTGGACAATTTTTTTCTTTGAAAACGGTAATCTACGAGGCTGATGGGAAATAGGTTCATTACTTTTTACCAAAATGTTCAATTCAACATTTGTTGTTTTAGTTTTGTGCGGAACTTAACTAAACATTGATTGTTGTACCTTATCTTTAAAAATATTTGGAACGTCAGGTCCAATGTTTAGTTGAACTTCGTTAGGGGTTATATCAATTGGTAGGACGGATAATGAGTCAACTTCCTCTATACGCTGAAATTTTTCTTTAATCACAATTCCATTTTCATTAATTACCGTCTCACCTTGCATCAATACATTCATACCAACAATCACATCATAAGACATAACATTATTTTCTACAACACATATATCTGCATTACACTTGAAATCATCAATTTTAATGTTACCCTTAAAATAACCTAATGGGTTTACTTTGCATTTACCAAATCCACTTAAAGAGAGATTCAATGGGTACAATTTACACATATTTAATTTATCAAACACTGATTTACGAAGCAGTATCGCTTGACTTCCAGTATGGATAAGTGAATTAACGCTTATATCTTCAATTGTTACTTTATTGTCAAGCCTTGGTTCGAATTTAACGTCCAAGGTGGCTACTTCTGGTTTTGACTTCGTTTTATCACATTCTGAAGCTTTATTTCCGAAGACTCCACATTCAAAGCATTTAAATCCTTTATCCTTATGTACACAGAATCGTGAGATATGAGTTGGGTCACCACAGTTAAAACAAAATTTATTCTTGCGACTTTCAAAATTACTATATTTCATTCTTTCAAACCCACCACTTGATTTTACTTTATTTGCACTTTCGTTTTTAGAGTTGAATCTATCATCATGCTCTTGTTTCGGTTTTAATTTATCAAAAGAATTAAATCTAGGATTGGAATCATATCTTGCTTTGGTTTTATCGAAACCACCTTTACTTTTCGCGTAATCACTCTTTATTACTTCATAAACTTTAAATTTTTCTTTAAATTCAAATAAATTCTTACATCCGTACAAAATTGTTTTGTTTTCTTGCCTATCATTGATACCTTTAATCACATAATGCATTAAAGCGGCAGCTTCAATTTCCCCGAACTGCATAATTCTTTCATTTTTAAAAAGTATTCTGGAGCGGTTTCAGAATCCCTCATTTTTCTTTTACTCAAGGGTTCATGCAAGTGAGCTGAATTTATCTCAAAAGAAAATTCATCGATCAACGCTTGTTTCAATTTTTGCCACGAATCAATTTGTGGTTCCGTTCTTACAAAAAGAGCGGCAGTTCCGCCAAGCGACCTTTAAGCAAAGATAAACTTTTGTAAGTCTGACAGACTAAACAATTGGGAAATGTTTTCAAAGTGATCTAACCAATTAGCTATATTTTCATGCGATTCTGCATTAAATTTAGAAATGGCACTGTCGATATCGGAATAATTTATACCAGTATTCTGAACGACAGAGCTTCTATAATTATCAACAAATTGCGTATCATAAATCTTATTTGCATCACATTGCACTTCACAACACTGCGATTCACGATGCATGGAAGAATCTCTTTTATTTGAACTTTCACCTTCGAAAGAATCGCTTTTTTTATTTTCTTTTTCGAAATCATTCGCCGTTTCTTCGTCAACGTCTGACTCATCAAAATCTGCCCGCGAAGTTTCAGATAACGCTTCAAGGTTACACAAGAAAGAAAGAATTCTTTTTGATACTTCCGGTTTTGAGCCATCAAATGAAATATTTAAAATATTACATATCGTAATGAGTTCGTTCAGCGAAAATAACTCATCCACACTTCCTAACTTTTTTTCAAATTCGACACTGTCGACTTGAAAATCAAATCCAATAAATTCTCGTATTCTCTTTCGATTTGATATGTCGCCAAGAGAACCGAAAAGGAATTTATGCAAAATCTTTATTTTTTCTGTTTTACAATTCTTCAATGCAGTGCTAATTTCTTGAATATCATTTAAAGTAGTCATTTTAACAAAATGAATGCTACTTACCCCTTTAAGAAGAAATGATATAATCCGGTTTCTTAAATCATCAACTAAATGTCCACTTTCACAGTATTTGTTTATTCACAGAGCCGCAAAGTTTTTATTTTACAAAGTCACAGTTCTTCAATTATCAGTTTAGTTCATTTATATTAATCGTCAACAAAATGCGTTCTATCTATCATATTGCATTCTATCCCACTTCTGAATTGTGGGTGTCAGGGATGGCCAACAAAACACTGCTTCTTTAAATGAAAAGATTTAATGATAATTTAAAATTACAGTTAGATGTCTTAATAAAATAAGATGATTAGCTATGTACATAAAACAAGAACACAATCAACTGTAGCTGCAGAGTTACACATCTTTTCGTCGTTAAGATTGTCTGTTGAACAAGCGTCGTTCTCTTCATCCCGTCTAGATGTCAGAGCATCAACTACTCAGTTCTGCTTAGATCCGCTAGATGCGCGGCAGGAATGACGGGGGCTGCCGTCAGTATGGCACCACAGTATTATAATGCGAATATGTATTAACCTCTTCCTGGTCGGATTTTTTCCAAATTTCCAACCCCCAAAAAGCTATTTTTTATTGCAGAAAATACAAAATAATTGTGTTTTCAATTCAAGGGGGGGGGGATCTCACCGCTGAAATACGAAGGATGTATGATTATCTGTGCCATCTCATAGAAATATTCAGAAATACAAAAAATAATTGCAGAATATAACGAGACTTGTAAAAAGCGATTAATCTACTTTCAACGATGAAATTTTTCTCTTCGTCGCATCACATGTGACGCCAACGTGAGGGCACAGAAAAAAGTCGAACTTTTGATTCATTTCCGGTCCATGAATTTTTCAGTAGAAATCTTACTTTTTAAAACCAAATATAGATAAGCTTTTTTTGATATTTTTACATCTCAAAATGAGTGAAAAGCTTGATATTAAAGAGAAAAATAATAAAAATTTTAAATTTTATATTTTCAGAAGTTCGAAGTATAAAGTATTTTTCTTCTCGTATATAAAACGCCATCGGCATTTTTGAATGCATTTTTAAGTTAAATCTAACTGTTGGTAGTAAAAAGTATTAAGAAGATATACAGTGCAAGACAAATTTGCATAACCTAACCATCACAAAAGTGCCTGTACCTCTTTAAATGTACAATAGTTGCTGTATTTACGGTTACTTTAGAAACTTATCTACTTTAGTTGAATTAAATAAAACTCCTTGCGTGAATCGATTATTTGAAAATTAATAAATATTTATTTTTTAAACAAACAAGTATAATGTTTTAATAGAAGCAACAAAATTTATATCATAAAAACACAATTACATTATATGAAATGTTTTTTACATTAATTGTATAATTTTATATTAATGTATTATAAACTTAATAATAAATGAAGGGGAAGAGATGAATTAAATTGGTAATGTTTTCAACAACCAAAATGTTGTAGATCTAATTTTCAAAATCATTAACTTATAGCCCTGTCAAAATTATGGCTAAAAGTAAGAAACAATTATCTGTCATTTCAAATAACTTATAATAACTAGAGGAATATTCCTGAAAAATCCACGAAAAGTGTAACTGTTTTTGATAGAATAAAACTACTTATATTTGTCTTGTTGTTGGAATTGCGACAAAATAGTAATCATAAATTTTAATTAAATTTATTTCAACTTCAAAAAGCAATAAACTGAGGAAAATCTAATATAAAATCTCATTGTTAATGGAGTTTGAGTTATTTCCTGAATGCATTTTGATAGAAAGAAATAATTTAAAATTATTTACTTTTCAATTTAAATTCTTCTATATGTGTGGGAAAATACCAGGCGACTCGACATTTCGATATTAAACTATTTTTAGATTACAACAATTTTGAACATTTTCAAAGAATTTAAATAAATTACTTATGTAACGCCAAACTCTGTTACACTTGGAATTAATATAGTTACAAGCGAAATTCATTATTTTTTTAAAGTTTTCTTTTATTAATTTACTTATTTAATTAATTAAGACTTTTATTTACTAATAAATTTGAGCTCCTATTTAGTATGCTTCGATTAAAAGAGTTTTCTTGGCACCATCTATAAAAATCGTCATCAACAATTATCAGCGGATTCCATTATTTTTCCAGAAAAAGATATTCCCAGCAGTAAACAGTAATTTTCTTAATTTTTCATA
>BGPR01053242.1:0-10437 GCA_013235015.1 Araneus ventricosus | reverse complement strand
TGTTCAATTTATGAAGATTAGTCGAATTCAAATGAAACGTGAGATTTCATCCACCGTATTTGGGAAATTTTATTTCGCATCTCGGAAACTTAAAAATAGCAGTATAATGTTGTTTGTTTGCGACCTCCATATGACAGAATTGTTTAATAGTTTTAATGCTCAAGTTTGAATTTTAATAGTCAATTTAACAGAGTGAATGTGTATGATAAGCAAAGCATTCTCTGATTTAATTATTGAAACCATTATTCTAAAACCAGAAAAAATGGTATCAAAAACTATTAAAATACCTTTGAAAAATAACACGATACTTCGGTTGAAATAACCTGATGAAGTTAATAAAAATTCATTTGAATAGACAATTCGGCTATTGGAAAAACGCAAAAATAGGAAAAGAACAAGAGTAAATGAAAACATCAGTAACGAAGCAACGTTAGATTAGATAAAACAGCAATAAATTTCTATACGGCATAGTAATAGACTCCCCAAAATACTTTGATTAATTCAGTATCGTTTAAAGATCACTTGAGAACACTAAATAATTGCATATTATCAATTTTTCAATTTAGAAACTAAATAAAATTTTTGAATCGAAGCTCTTTTCTACATCAATATTTAAAATTACTTTTATATGTTCCATAAATTTCTTTGGTACATTCTACGTTTTTAAATATGCTTTTTTATATCTTCGATTCATTATTTGTATTTGAAGAGTTTACTTTGAAGAAGGGTTTACTTTGGTTTGATATGGTTTCATTGCAGTGTCTTCGCCTTGTGGTAAGGATCTGCTACTAAGTTGTCGATAATATCTATTAATTATGTATTTTAATATCTATAATTTATCTATTCATTTTGTATTATAAATATTTGATAAATATCTATTCATTTTGTATTTTACCTTTTTAGTACCTCTGAATTCACATTAAAAATAAAAGCATCACTTATGGGAAGCAATATCAGAACTTTGATGATTATGATTACGACTTATGATTATAGATGGCGCCATGAGACAATTTTTGCAGGATATGAAAAAAAATGTGGAAGAGCCGTTATAATGTGTGTATTTTTTTTAATTCAAATAGAAGAATATTTTAAAACCTGATTCATTCTTTCAGTTTCAGTTTATTTTGAATAATTTAATAATTTGTTGGAAGAATTATATGGTTTTCTGCATTTTTGAATTTAAAAGGATTTTTTTTCGGCAAATAAATTTTAATTTAGCATTAAAGCTTTTATACTTAATTTCCCAACGTTCCTTCATATAGATTTACGCAAATGTTGTTGAATAATAAAAGAAAAAAATATGCTGCAAAGAGTTCAATACTTTCATAGAATTTTACAAGGAAAAAATGTACTTATTTTTGTTCCACAGGAGCTGCTTTTGTGATTTCGAAGTATATTCTTTTGGTGGCCAGGAACCTTTGTATTTAAATAGTAATGGCTTTAAAAGTAGTTGGATACTTAAATTGCTTCAAATACTTCCTGAATTCCTATTTATTACATGTTTAAGAAATATGCTGACCTCTTTTTACCCAGATCTTCCAGTTTTGAAATGACAATCCAGAATGCATATCAATTCTCATTTAATGAAGTCAATAACTTACTAAATCTGTAATTTGATATTGAGTTCTAGAAATAGACTCGCTTCCTTTATTTGACTCTTCTTTAGTTTGAGCTTTCCTTTAATTTTGAAGAAGAAATTTCATAGCTACGCAAACGTTCTAAGCTTAAAAAGATGTTTATTGATATTTAAATATAATTAGATTTACTAGTAACTTTAAAAGACGCGGAAAAGCTTTACATTGCAACTGAAAAGTGTTCATACAGTCATCTGCGTGCCGTTTTAAGCAATTAAAAACCGGTTACTCTTTAGTGACAGACTTTTAGGAATACGCTTTAATTACTTATAATTTTCGTATAACAATTGGTAGATTGCAACAGGATTTTTGGAGTGGAAATCAAGCTTCGAGACAACCTCAGGCGAAGCAGGTGGAAAACAACAGCAGAAGAAAGAAGTTGAAGTAAAAATAAATAAATTTATTAGCTATGGAAGCAACCTAAATCCTAAAATTTATTGCAGTTCCTTAATGGCAATTCAACACTTTTTATTTTTTATTATATGCTTTATTTTTATATGTATTTACTTATTTGCTTACTGATATGACGGTTTGTTGCGTTGTTGTTCATATAGATGGCAGCACGACGCAATCTTTTTTAAATGTTTCTGAAGGACTTATAGCAATCGTATAAAGAAAAAACAAGCTGTTTACACAGTACTGTAAAATGCTGCTGAAAGGGAAAATAAAAATGAATAAAATAAGATTTTAAACAGGTGTTTAATATCTTTTCTTTCATTAATATCACAAAAATATCTCTTAAATTGCACTTCAAAATAAATAGGCTACACTAAGAACAGTGGTGTAGTCGCAAAATAAGCACTGCCGGAGCGTTTTAACTTGGGTGGGAAAAAAAGGACATTTAAGGTCCTAAAAAAAGTTTTTAAGGACATTTTCAGAATTTTTTCTTATTTATTTCTCGTAAAAAGAAAAAAGCAGTGCCAGAACGGCTTTCCGGTGCGTTCGGCTCCACTACACCCCTGACTAGGAAATGTTAACAAATAAGAATGTCTGCGAAACAAAAGTTTTATATAATGAGCTTTCATTTCGTTGAGAAATTCCTAACAAATTTTAGTCATCTACATTCATGGAAATTCACTAATTATGTTGAATCTAGAGCTCAATCTTTTTGACATTATATAATTAGGAAAAGAAAAAAGAAAAAAAAAATTAACATTCTTTTACTAGTGTACCAAAAAGGAGACATTTTTTTTTATTTAAACATTTTCTATTTTTCAGTCCTTAATTTATAATTCATTGTTATAAATGTTGTTATAATTCATAAAATAAATTTTTCTCAAATTTATTACCAGGGGGCGCACCAGGGATCGTATCATAACTTATAAGTTTAATTATACATAAATTATTATATTAACTGATAATTAAGTTTTGAAAATATTAAAATAGTGTACTGTCATCAAGAAAACACGAGCGTAGAAAATTTCAAGACTCTAGCACATAAGAAGTGAGTGAAGAATCCATTACAAAATACCATCTTTAGAAACATGAAACAACTCAAGTTAAACAAAAGTGCATAAAAATGGAATTAATAAAAGCTTAAATGGAAGCAATTTAACAATTTTCGGTTTAAATAGTAGTAAATGTATTAAAGGAAAATATTACTGGTTTAAATAAAGATTTCTTGTAGAAATTGGTACTTAATATTAATGAATTATGGCAGCTGAAATTGTAGTTTCATGTATTGTAATGTTGTTAACAAATATCTTAATTCTTTGAAGCACACGAATCTAAATAGGGGAGAACCCCACAAAGTTTCATAAAATTTTGTTTAGTAAAATAAAATTGAAACAAACATTCATTTCAATTATGTAGCATAAAATATTACTCAAAATGACAAAAAAAAGATTATTTAAAGTTATGTATAATTGAGTTTATTATTTTCAGCAAATTACTTGGTTGGAGACAATAACAATCCCATTATTTATTCAGCTTAAAAATTAGAATAAAATATCAGACAAAAAAAGTCGGTTTTTTTTTTAAATACTACCTCTGTCCTATAATAATAGTAGCTAGTGAGTATTTAAACGGGAATTATTGGCGAATGCAGCTGTAATTTACACTATATGCCCAAAAGTATCCGGACACTTGCAGATTTTCACATTTTTTAGAATTTCTCCGGAATGCTTTAACCGACTGCCTTTAAACTTCGGACATGTAAAGAATAGACAATAACTCACATTTTACATTGAAGATTCGGTCCTGAGGGCAATTAGGCATTATGAGCAATTATGAGCATTTTTAGTAAATAGTGTTTTACTGCGCATGCGCGAAACATAGTGTAATTTTTCTTTCACGACTTTAAAGCCAGATATATAGGGCAACTTATATAAAAACATTCAGTTCAATATCATTAGTATTCAGAAAGATATCGGCATTACAACGAGCAGAATTTTAGGTCCTGTCGAAGAGAAGCTAAAAGATGAGGGATTGTACACAAATTGATATTTTTAGATTTTATATCTTTAAATAGTTATATTGAATTGTATAGTGGTTAGAATTTGCTGCATACCCATGAACACTTATCAATTACGTGCATAACTTAAATTCCAGCTAATTAGGCACTATAAATAACAAAAATTTTATTACTTTAATTATATTATTTTCATGATTATTAACAAGTTACATATTACAATTTTACGGCCAAACGATATTTTTAAATATATTTATTTTATGGCGGAACGATTTTTTTATCTAATTTCTTTTCTTAAAATATTTTAATAATTCTACATATATATTTTTTTATTCGTTACGAATATTAGATGTGTTCATGGGTATTCAGCAAATTTTAACCACTATGCAATTTAATATAACTATTTAAAGATATAAGTTTAAAAATATCAATTTGTGTACAACCCCTCATCTTTTAGCTTCTCTTCGACAGGACCTAAAATTCTGCTCGTTGTAATGCCGATATCTTTCTGAATACTAATGATATTGAACTGAATGTTTTTATATAAGTTGCCCTATAGATCTGGCTTTAAAGTCGTGAAAGAAAAATTACACTATGTTTCGCGCATGCGCAGTAAAACACTATTTACTAAAAATGCTCATAATTCCTGTAATATTCAACAATTCTTTTCCAAAGTTTCACACAAATGTTTCTCTAACATATTGTCATCTTTTCTGTAAGTGTCGTATAATATGACAGAATACTCTGCATGTTATAAGCAAAAAACAGGTGAGAAAATTTGAGATTTTTTAAGAAAACCTTTATATCTTCCCAAATATTTGCGCTGAGCTTACAAAAATTCCTGTAAATATTATGCACATTAAACATTACCATTTCTGAAAGTTTCATTTTGTTATCAGTATTCTGTGAAGCGGGGTGGGCCAAAAACTTTTTTGTCTTCATCAGTTTGTAGACGGCCCCCTAATTGCCCTCAGGACCGAATCTTCAATGTAAAATGTGAGTTATTGTCTATTCTTTACATGTCCGAAGTTTAAAGGCAGTCGGTTATAACATTCCGGAGAAATTCTAAAAAATGTGAAAATATGCAAGTGTCCGGATACTTTTGGGCATATAGTGTATGTTGTAGCGCAAAATTGCGAAGACTTCAATCAAAATAAATTTTTCATGACATCTGTCATTTGTTTTTGATCTTTCAATTTTTAGGTTAACCTAATTATTACGAATTATAACTATTTTTCTAATTTCATCCGCTGATCAAAATCATTTCTTTTATTTCAGTTGAATATCAACCCATTGCAAAAGTAAGATGAAAAAAAGAGAGTTTTCA
Organism: Araneus ventricosus; assembly: GCA_013235015.1. NCBI lineage: Eukaryota > Metazoa > Arthropoda > Arachnida > Araneae > Araneidae > Araneus > Araneus ventricosus. Next base: position 5,066 of record BGPR01053242.1, on the reverse strand, counting down.
AGCAAAGATCGAGTTGCGATTGTCCAGTTCTTGATGCATCAAAAGAAAAACGAAAAGTTGCAAAAAGGTGCAATTATTTTATCTGCAAAACAATTTAAGTGCAACAGAATGACCTATGATGAATGAAACTATCTGAACACTCAAAATAAAAATTAGGAGTAATATTTTTAATTTATTGTTTAATTTAGTCTGGTTTTCTGATAATAAATGTTGCGTTCTATATTTATTTTCTTTTGCTACTATTATTATGGGACAGAGTATAAAGCTATTACTAACTACTAGTTACTATAAAACGATTTATTCACTCCTAGTAAATTTATAAGAAAAGAAACAATATTTACTACAGACAACATTAAAAATACCTTTATGAAAGCCAAAAATTCGCTGCACCACACGATTCACCAATCTTTACCAAAACACCGTCAACATCTTATTAACTTGTTTTGACTTTTGTATATCTTAGTTTTCTCTCATTTAATGGCAGTTCATAGCATTACTAACTATATTAAAGACCTTTGATGAAATATTAAACTGTACATTATAAGTAATTTAAGCTTTTTGACAAAAGTTAAAAATGTTTCTCCATGCATGAAAAGCTAAGTAAAAAGTGGAACAGATTTAACCCACGTAACTCCTAAGAGAGTTCAAGGTGTTAAATGAACAATGCTTTTTTAAATATATGAAATCTTATCCATTAAAAGTTATGTCTTGTTTTGAGCTGAGAAATTGATGCTTTGTAACTAATCTTAATCATAGGTTAAGCTTTAAATGTCAATTTTTTAAATAATTTTTAGATGGATCAGTTATTTAAGAACGACTAGAAAAAAAGCAAGGAACAACTTTCACAAATATGGTCATGTCTACAGAGTGAGTTTTAATTAACTTACAACTTTGAATTGAAATAATTTCTTAGAGCCTGACTAGATGTCACTACGAATGCGTGTAATGAGAAAGAGTACAAAAAGAAATTGTTTAACGTCACTTCTACTTTTTTTAAAATGTCTTCCGAACCGTCATATTCAACCGCTGATCGTATTTTTATTGTTAAAAAGTGGTATTTGTGAGGTGAAAAAGCAAATCTGTTTCTACAGAAGTGGTATTCAACATTCAAAAACTTACCTAAGTCCTTTACAATGAGTTAGGAACGCAAGTGATGGCCTCTGAATACCTTAATGGCTAGCTTGGTGCATTGCATTGTTCATAACAATGTTATTATTCGAAAGAATTATACATTAAAGAAAAAAGAACGTTTAGTAGTCTTCAGATTGTAAGCCAAAATTGAGCTCTAGTGGCAATAGCCTACAACAGCATCTTGGAAAAAAATCCTCCTTCGTAAGGAGGTCAATTGTAGAAATGTTTCGGATCAGTTGCAACAGATGGAATTTAGCTTAGTTTAGTTATATTAACGTCCCGTTTTGAAGCAACAACGAGGGTTATTTTGGGACGGACCTCGTAATTTTGAACAGCGGTCAGATGCTGAGGAAACTCAACTTTCAAGGAAAAATATTAAATTACTAATCAGACATATTCATGAATATGAATTCCTGTTTAAACCAGATTAATAGTGGCAAGAATTATATGTTCTAGTGGGATTTCAATATGTTTCAGACTGAACAGTTAAAAAGACTTTTTCACTGAATACTTGCTTTTTAAATAAGACTGTTATGGGGCCGTTCAAATATTACATAAACACCTAAGGGGGGAGGGGTTTGCGAATTGCTTATTTTTGCTGACAAGAGGGGAGAGGGATATGAGTGATGCTTACGTAAGATATTAAAATCACTTTATTTCCGAAAATCTCTTGTAACTTGCAAAAATAATTTAATTTAAAAAATTAAATTTGAAAAAAAAAATAAATTTGGCAAGAGAAAATTAAACTTGAAATTTTTTTCTATGATGTTCTGAGGTCAAGCATTTTAACCACACAAGAAAAACATAAACGATAGGTAGGATGAATGTTCATTGAACACAATGGATAACAGTATCTTTTCTTTATAATAGCTGGAGGTGACAGCTCATAATAACGTTTGATGCATGAGGTTTGTTTCTGAGAACTTTCTACTATTTCCAATGATGAGATTCGAATGAAGGGACCAATATGTTGTATTGTGACAATACGAGTTTCCAAGCAAGCACAAATAAACATGTTACAATAAACTAAAACTCATTGAATATTTCGTGTATAAAAAAATCTATACTCTTAGTCAGATCTGAAGTTACTGTTCAGCAAAGGATTCCTAGACTACCACTTTTGGACGATTTTACACAGGAAAGGGGTGTCAGGCAATGAGTCATATGAGCGCATTCCCGGAGTTCTTGTTAGATCACGCTCAGTAGAATGTAAAAATCAGCCTTCCATTCTTCATTTTCCCCCTATTTTGATGAAAATAACTCCGCCCGGCGCATGCGCAAAAGCGCGGAGGGTTTCCGAATCCGTTGCTAAACAGTACATCTTCTTAGTATGTACTTAAAAAAATCTCATTGAAAGCGAAAATAAAATAAAATAACGAATATTCTCAAACCGCAAATACTTTATAGACATTAAGTCTGCTAATCACTTGACTTTTTTTCCCTTGGGTTCTCATAGTTTTTTTTTTTAACAATAATAGTTCATTTTTTCTTTTTCGTTTCTTCTCTAGAATGTTCTTTTCACTAATCAATTTCATAGTGATAATATCTGATGAGAGTTAAGTGGATAATTGTTTTGATGATCTTTTCCTCATTCTTTGGAAAACGAAAATGAAAAATTTTTCTAATTGTTTTTATACCAATTTTTTTTTTCTATTATACGTTGTTTTTCTTCGATGCTGCTTATTAATAATGTTGTTTTTCTTCGATCTTTTCTGATCTTAATGATGTTCTTTTCCATCGACAGCATCATGCACAATTTTTCGTTCGTTTTCAAGAACGATTCTTCCGTCAATTTGTTCCGAAACCAAACTAATCACCTCACACCTCCTCGTAACCATAGTGGCCGACAGCTCTACTGTCTGGTGTCTCCGGAGTTTTTAAAACCTCACATTACATAAAACAAATCAAATCGGAAATATATCTTCATTTCGAGAAATATTGTACAATTTTTTTTTTTCGAAAGTTTCAAAAAGTCTTCATCAGATAAACATTTGAAGGATATTCATTGTAAAACTAATGATGTGTGGCGGCAGTATAAAACTTCTTCTAAAAAGGAGGAGTTAGTGTTAAAAAGAGCTGAGGAAGAACTGCGAAGGGCAACCAAAAATAAATAAATTTTTCTTGATTATAATAATTATTAAAGGTAATTATAATAAATTTATTCTTAAAATTTTAAGCATATTTTATCATAACTTTAAATTTATAATTAACTTAGTATGAAATAACTTTACTTATTCTTGTTAATATTCGCTACATTTATTAAAATATGTAGAGTATACTGGCATTGTGATATGTAATAAAGTGTTAATTTTGACATCTTTCTATAATTTAATAGATAAATGATCATTACTAATGCAATCTTAAAGTGAAAGCATTCTTCAATTTTCAAAAGTAAATCTAGGAAATTAAGTTGTTCGAATACGACTTTGCGTTTTGAATAAAATATTAAATAACACTAATAAATTATGAAAATACTTTAAAAATGAATCATTCAGCAATCTAAGATTTAATTTTTTCACTTCTTATGTTTTAGATTTTAAAAATTTTAGATGTTGTAATGATTGTTACCTTTCATATTTATGTAGTTACAGTAGTGTAATTGACGGTAATAAAAGTGTTTTGAGCTTTATTGGAAAAGAAAGTTTCCATTTATTTTTATATAACAGCTTACGTTTCTGATATAAAAGTGATTACTAAAAGTTTAGTCCTTTTGTCAGATGCTTAAAAAGTATAGGGGCAATTGTGAAAAATTAACGAAGAATAAGTTTATCAAGATTCCTTCCGAGAAGAAAGCGATGAAGTCGTAACAGAAAGGGGAAGCAATATAATAACAGATATGGAAAAATGGCTTGAGCAACTTTGGTCAGCATCTGAATAGATGAATTTAAATTTAAAATATAGCTATGTTCTTTTAAAATTGTGATAAACTAAGAAATTTTCTTTAAAAAAATTGTAAGAAAATTAAACATATATATTTTTTCATTTTAAGCCGAGTTAGAGTTTTTTATTTGAATTTAGTCCTAAAATTTTTAAAACTATATTATTACTGTTATGCGTTTTGTTAAAAAAAACGGGGGCTTGCAGTTTGCTTACGTAATTATAAGAGGGGGTTTGCGATTTGCTTATTTTTGCTGACAAGGGGGGAGGGGGTCAAAAATTGCCAAAAACATGCTTACGTAATATTTGAACGGCCCCTATTGGAAAACATCTTGAACAGATAGAACTGCTTTTATATATAGGTTGTAGTTTTGATGGTGTTTAACTTTATTATTCATTTATTATTGATATTTTTTCATTTGCAATTCTGTACATTTCTGGAAATTGTAAATTGTTTTGTAAATTTTGTTTCTCAATAAAGTGGTTCAGGCTTTTGATTGTGGGGGCGCCAGCTCTGGGTGTGGTGTTTGTGCTTTATCCACTTTGTGCCCATTTAAAACCGATGAGGTGACTCTAGTAGTCATAGGTATCGGGGGTTCAGGATGGAGTTAGGTGAGATGCCGAGGACGACACCTGATCTGGAACCTCCTCTCTAAACTTCCGCGCCATACCAACGGGAGGACTGTAACAGATGGAAGCGATGAGCATATACAACTAATGCATTTTAAGCAGATTTCAAAAAGTACTTAACGTTATTAAGGTATATCTTTAGTTATCTAAGTAAATTATAAAACACATTTAAGTATTACTATAATCAAGAAGTCTTTTCAAATCAGACTTTAGAACATCCTTATTAGTGACATAAGAACACGTTCTGAGAACGGCTCAACACGCAAAAGACAATAAAATTCATCATCTGATGATGATACGGGTGGCCGTGTTAGCCTTTTTCTTATTGGCTTTGGTATTTTTTAGCAGGTCGTTCAATTATATTTTTCTTTATTTGTCTAGCTTTTAATCAACAATGAAATTAATATTATTAATTTCATTGTTGATTG
>BGPR01053240.1:0-10437 GCA_013235015.1 Araneus ventricosus | reverse complement strand
TGTTCAATTTATGAAGATTAGTCGAATTCAAATGAAACGTGAGATTTCATCCACCGTATTTGGGAAATTTTATTTCGCATCTCGGAAACTTAAAAATAGCAGTATAATGTTGTTTGTTTGCGACCTCCATATGACAGAATTGTTTAATAGTTTTAATGCTCAAGTTTGAATTTTAATAGTCAATTTAACAGAGTGAATGTGTATGATAAGCAAAGCATTCTCTGATTTAATTATTGAAACCATTATTCTAAAACCAGAAAAAATGGTATCAAAAACTATTAAAATACCTTTGAAAAATAACACGATACTTCGGTTGAAATAACCTGATGAAGTTAATAAAAATTCATTTGAATAGACAATTCGGCTATTGGAAAAACGCAAAAATAGGAAAAGAACAAGAGTAAATGAAAACATCAGTAACGAAGCAACGTTAGATTAGATAAAACAGCAATAAATTTCTATACGGCATAGTAATAGACTCCCCAAAATACTTTGATTAATTCAGTATCGTTTAAAGATCACTTGAGAACACTAAATAATTGCATATTATCAATTTTTCAATTTAGAAACTAAATAAAATTTTTGAATCGAAGCTCTTTTCTACATCAATATTTAAAATTACTTTTATATGTTCCATAAATTTCTTTGGTACATTCTACGTTTTTAAATATGCTTTTTTATATCTTCGATTCATTATTTGTATTTGAAGAGTTTACTTTGAAGAAGGGTTTACTTTGGTTTGATATGGTTTCATTGCAGTGTCTTCGCCTTGTGGTAAGGATCTGCTACTAAGTTGTCGATAATATCTATTAATTATGTATTTTAATATCTATAATTTATCTATTCATTTTGTATTATAAATATTTGATAAATATCTATTCATTTTGTATTTTACCTTTTTAGTACCTCTGAATTCACATTAAAAATAAAAGCATCACTTATGGGAAGCAATATCAGAACTTTGATGATTATGATTACGACTTATGATTATAGATGGCGCCATGAGACAATTTTTGCAGGATATGAAAAAAAATGTGGAAGAGCCGTTATAATGTGTGTATTTTTTTTAATTCAAATAGAAGAATATTTTAAAACCTGATTCATTCTTTCAGTTTCAGTTTATTTTGAATAATTTAATAATTTGTTGGAAGAATTATATGGTTTTCTGCATTTTTGAATTTAAAAGGATTTTTTTTCGGCAAATAAATTTTAATTTAGCATTAAAGCTTTTATACTTAATTTCCCAACGTTCCTTCATATAGATTTACGCAAATGTTGTTGAATAATAAAAGAAAAAAATATGCTGCAAAGAGTTCAATACTTTCATAGAATTTTACAAGGAAAAAATGTACTTATTTTTGTTCCACAGGAGCTGCTTTTGTGATTTCGAAGTATATTCTTTTGGTGGCCAGGAACCTTTGTATTTAAATAGTAATGGCTTTAAAAGTAGTTGGATACTTAAATTGCTTCAAATACTTCCTGAATTCCTATTTATTACATGTTTAAGAAATATGCTGACCTCTTTTTACCCAGATCTTCCAGTTTTGAAATGACAATCCAGAATGCATATCAATTCTCATTTAATGAAGTCAATAACTTACTAAATCTGTAATTTGATATTGAGTTCTAGAAATAGACTCGCTTCCTTTATTTGACTCTTCTTTAGTTTGAGCTTTCCTTTAATTTTGAAGAAGAAATTTCATAGCTACGCAAACGTTCTAAGCTTAAAAAGATGTTTATTGATATTTAAATATAATTAGATTTACTAGTAACTTTAAAAGACGCGGAAAAGCTTTACATTGCAACTGAAAAGTGTTCATACAGTCATCTGCGTGCCGTTTTAAGCAATTAAAAACCGGTTACTCTTTAGTGACAGACTTTTAGGAATACGCTTTAATTACTTATAATTTTCGTATAACAATTGGTAGATTGCAACAGGATTTTTGGAGTGGAAATCAAGCTTCGAGACAACCTCAGGCGAAGCAGGTGGAAAACAACAGCAGAAGAAAGAAGTTGAAGTAAAAATAAATAAATTTATTAGCTATGGAAGCAACCTAAATCCTAAAATTTATTGCAGTTCCTTAATGGCAATTCAACACTTTTTATTTTTTATTATATGCTTTATTTTTATATGTATTTACTTATTTGCTTACTGATATGACGGTTTGTTGCGTTGTTGTTCATATAGATGGCAGCACGACGCAATCTTTTTTAAATGTTTCTGAAGGACTTATAGCAATCGTATAAAGAAAAAACAAGCTGTTTACACAGTACTGTAAAATGCTGCTGAAAGGGAAAATAAAAATGAATAAAATAAGATTTTAAACAGGTGTTTAATATCTTTTCTTTCATTAATATCACAAAAATATCTCTTAAATTGCACTTCAAAATAAATAGGCTACACTAAGAACAGTGGTGTAGTCGCAAAATAAGCACTGCCGGAGCGTTTTAACTTGGGTGGGAAAAAAAGGACATTTAAGGTCCTAAAAAAAGTTTTTAAGGACATTTTCAGAATTTTTTCTTATTTATTTCTCGTAAAAAGAAAAAAGCAGTGCCAGAACGGCTTTCCGGTGCGTTCGGCTCCACTACACCCCTGACTAGGAAATGTTAACAAATAAGAATGTCTGCGAAACAAAAGTTTTATATAATGAGCTTTCATTTCGTTGAGAAATTCCTAACAAATTTTAGTCATCTACATTCATGGAAATTCACTAATTATGTTGAATCTAGAGCTCAATCTTTTTGACATTATATAATTAGGAAAAGAAAAAAGAAAAAAAAAATTAACATTCTTTTACTAGTGTACCAAAAAGGAGACATTTTTTTTTATTTAAACATTTTCTATTTTTCAGTCCTTAATTTATAATTCATTGTTATAAATGTTGTTATAATTCATAAAATAAATTTTTCTCAAATTTATTACCAGGGGGCGCACCAGGGATCGTATCATAACTTATAAGTTTAATTATACATAAATTATTATATTAACTGATAATTAAGTTTTGAAAATATTAAAATAGTGTACTGTCATCAAGAAAACACGAGCGTAGAAAATTTCAAGACTCTAGCACATAAGAAGTGAGTGAAGAATCCATTACAAAATACCATCTTTAGAAACATGAAACAACTCAAGTTAAACAAAAGTGCATAAAAATGGAATTAATAAAAGCTTAAATGGAAGCAATTTAACAATTTTCGGTTTAAATAGTAGTAAATGTATTAAAGGAAAATATTACTGGTTTAAATAAAGATTTCTTGTAGAAATTGGTACTTAATATTAATGAATTATGGCAGCTGAAATTGTAGTTTCATGTATTGTAATGTTGTTAACAAATATCTTAATTCTTTGAAGCACACGAATCTAAATAGGGGAGAACCCCACAAAGTTTCATAAAATTTTGTTTAGTAAAATAAAATTGAAACAAACATTCATTTCAATTATGTAGCATAAAATATTACTCAAAATGACAAAAAAAAGATTATTTAAAGTTATGTATAATTGAGTTTATTATTTTCAGCAAATTACTTGGTTGGAGACAATAACAATCCCATTATTTATTCAGCTTAAAAATTAGAATAAAATATCAGACAAAAAAAGTCGGTTTTTTTTTTAAATACTACCTCTGTCCTATAATAATAGTAGCTAGTGAGTATTTAAACGGGAATTATTGGCGAATGCAGCTGTAATTTACACTATATGCCCAAAAGTATCCGGACACTTGCAGATTTTCACATTTTTTAGAATTTCTCCGGAATGCTTTAACCGACTGCCTTTAAACTTCGGACATGTAAAGAATAGACAATAACTCACATTTTACATTGAAGATTCGGTCCTGAGGGCAATTAGGCATTATGAGCAATTATGAGCATTTTTAGTAAATAGTGTTTTACTGCGCATGCGCGAAACATAGTGTAATTTTTCTTTCACGACTTTAAAGCCAGATATATAGGGCAACTTATATAAAAACATTCAGTTCAATATCATTAGTATTCAGAAAGATATCGGCATTACAACGAGCAGAATTTTAGGTCCTGTCGAAGAGAAGCTAAAAGATGAGGGATTGTACACAAATTGATATTTTTAGATTTTATATCTTTAAATAGTTATATTGAATTGTATAGTGGTTAGAATTTGCTGCATACCCATGAACACTTATCAATTACGTGCATAACTTAAATTCCAGCTAATTAGGCACTATAAATAACAAAAATTTTATTACTTTAATTATATTATTTTCATGATTATTAACAAGTTACATATTACAATTTTACGGCCAAACGATATTTTTAAATATATTTATTTTATGGCGGAACGATTTTTTTATCTAATTTCTTTTCTTAAAATATTTTAATAATTCTACATATATATTTTTTTATTCGTTACGAATATTAGATGTGTTCATGGGTATTCAGCAAATTTTAACCACTATGCAATTTAATATAACTATTTAAAGATATAAGTTTAAAAATATCAATTTGTGTACAACCCCTCATCTTTTAGCTTCTCTTCGACAGGACCTAAAATTCTGCTCGTTGTAATGCCGATATCTTTCTGAATACTAATGATATTGAACTGAATGTTTTTATATAAGTTGCCCTATAGATCTGGCTTTAAAGTCGTGAAAGAAAAATTACACTATGTTTCGCGCATGCGCAGTAAAACACTATTTACTAAAAATGCTCATAATTCCTGTAATATTCAACAATTCTTTTCCAAAGTTTCACACAAATGTTTCTCTAACATATTGTCATCTTTTCTGTAAGTGTCGTATAATATGACAGAATACTCTGCATGTTATAAGCAAAAAACAGGTGAGAAAATTTGAGATTTTTTAAGAAAACCTTTATATCTTCCCAAATATTTGCGCTGAGCTTACAAAAATTCCTGTAAATATTATGCACATTAAACATTACCATTTCTGAAAGTTTCATTTTGTTATCAGTATTCTGTGAAGCGGGGTGGGCCAAAAACTTTTTTGTCTTCATCAGTTTGTAGACGGCCCCCTAATTGCCCTCAGGACCGAATCTTCAATGTAAAATGTGAGTTATTGTCTATTCTTTACATGTCCGAAGTTTAAAGGCAGTCGGTTATAACATTCCGGAGAAATTCTAAAAAATGTGAAAATATGCAAGTGTCCGGATACTTTTGGGCATATAGTGTATGTTGTAGCGCAAAATTGCGAAGACTTCAATCAAAATAAATTTTTCATGACATCTGTCATTTGTTTTTGATCTTTCAATTTTTAGGTTAACCTAATTATTACGAATTATAACTATTTTTCTAATTTCATCCGCTGATCAAAATCATTTCTTTTATTTCAGTTGAATATCAACCCATTGCAAAAGTAAGATGAAAAAAAGAGAGTTTTCAAGCAAAGATCGAGTTGCGATTGTCCAGTTCTTGATGCATCAAAAGAAAAACGAAAAGTTGCAAAAAGGTGCAATTATTTTATCTGCAAAACAATTTAAGTGCAACAGAATGACCTATGATGAATGAAACTATCTGAACACTCAAAATAAAAATTAGGAGTAATATTTTTAATTTATTGTTTAATTTAGTCTGGTTTTCTGATAATAAATGTTGCGTTCTATATTTATTTTCTTTTGCTACTATTATTATGGGACAGAGTATAAAGCTATTACTAACTACTAGTTACTATAAAACGATTTATTCACTCCTAGTAAATTTATAAGAAAAGAAACAATATTTACTACAGACAACATTAAAAATACCTTTATGAAAGCCAAAAATTCGCTGCACCACACGATTCACCAATCTTTACCAAAACACCGTCAACATCTTATTAACTTGTTTTGACTTTTGTATATCTTAGTTTTCTCTCATTTAATGGCAGTTCATAGCATTACTAACTATATTAAAGACCTTTGATGAAATATTAAACTGTACATTATAAGTAATTTAAGCTTTTTGACAAAAGTTAAAAATGTTTCTCCATGCATGAAAAGCTAAGTAAAAAGTGGAACAGATTTAACCCACGTAACTCCTAAGAGAGTTCAAGGTGTTAAATGAACAATGCTTTTTTAAATATATGAAATCTTATCCATTAAAAGTTATGTCTTGTTTTGAGCTGAGAAATTGATGCTTTGTAACTAATCTTAATCATAGGTTAAGCTTTAAATGTCAATTTTTTAAATAATTTTTAGATGGATCAGTTATTTAAGAACGACTAGAAAAAAAGCAAGGAACAACTTTCACAAATATGGTCATGTCTACAGAGTGAGTTTTAATTAACTTACAACTTTGAATTGAAATAATTTCTTAGAGCCTGACTAGATGTCACTACGAATGCGTGTAATGAGAAAGAGTACAAAAAGAAATTGTTTAACGTCACTTCTACTTTTTTTAAAATGTCTTCCGAACCGTCATATTCAACCGCTGATCGTATTTTTATTGTTAAAAAGTGGTATTTGTGAGGTGAAAAAGCAAATCTGTTTCTACAGAAGTGGTATTCAACATTCAAAAACTTACCTAAGTCCTTTACAATGAGTTAGGAACGCAAGTGATGGCCTCTGAATACCTTAATGGCTAGCTTGGTGCATTGCATTGTTCATAACAATGTTATTATTCGAAAGAATTATACATTAAAGAAAAAAGAACGTTTAGTAGTCTTCAGATTGTAAGCCAAAATTGAGCTCTAGTGGCAATAGCCTACAACAGCATCTTGGAAAAAAATCCTCCTTCGTAAGGAGGTCAATTGTAGAAATGTTTCGGATCAGTTGCAACAGATGGAATTTAGCTTAGTTTAGTTATATTAACGTCCCGTTTTGAAGCAACAACGAGGGTTATTTTGGGACGGACCTCGTAATTTTGAACAGCGGTCAGATGCTGAGGAAACTCAACTTTCAAGGAAAAATATTAAATTACTAATCAGACATATTCATGAATATGAATTCCTGTTTAAACCAGATTAATAGTGGCAAGAATTATATGTTCTAGTGGGATTTCAATATGTTTCAGACTGAACAGTTAAAAAGACTTTTTCACTGAATACTTGCTTTTTAAATAAGACTGTTATGGGGCCGTTCAAATATTACATAAACACCTAAGGGGGGAGGGGTTTGCGAATTGCTTATTTTTGCTGACAAGAGGGGAGAGGGATATGAGTGATGCTTACGTAAGATATTAAAATCACTTTATTTCCGAAAATCTCTTGTAACTTGCAAAAATAATTTAATTTAAAAAATTAAATTTGAAAAAAAAAATAAATTTGGCAAGAGAAAATTAAACTTGAAATTTTTTTCTATGATGTTCTGAGGTCAAGCATTTTAACCACACAAGAAAAACATAAACGATAGGTAGGATGAATGTTCATTGAACACAATGGATAACAGTATCTTTTCTTTATAATAGCTGGAGGTGACAGCTCATAATAACGTTTGATGCATGAGGTTTGTTTCTGAGAACTTTCTACTATTTCCAATGATGAGATTCGAATGAAGGGACCAATATGTTGTATTGTGACAATACGAGTTTCCAAGCAAGCACAAATAAACATGTTACAATAAACTAAAACTCATTGAATATTTCGTGTATAAAAAAATCTATACTCTTAGTCAGATCTGAAGTTACTGTTCAGCAAAGGATTCCTAGACTACCACTTTTGGACGATTTTACACAGGAAAGGGGTGTCAGGCAATGAGTCATATGAGCGCATTCCCGGAGTTCTTGTTAGATCACGCTCAGTAGAATGTAAAAATCAGCCTTCCATTCTTCATTTTCCCCCTATTTTGATGAAAATAACTCCGCCCGGCGCATGCGCAAAAGCGCGGAGGGTTTCCGAATCCGTTGCTAAACAGTACATCTTCTTAGTATGTACTTAAAAAAATCTCATTGAAAGCGAAAATAAAATAAAATAACGAATATTCTCAAACCGCAAATACTTTATAGACATTAAGTCTGCTAATCACTTGACTTTTTTTCCCTTGGGTTCTCATAGTTTTTTTTTTTAACAATAATAGTTCATTTTTTCTTTTTCGTTTCTTCTCTAGAATGTTCTTTTCACTAATCAATTTCATAGTGATAATATCTGATGAGAGTTAAGTGGATAATTGTTTTGATGATCTTTTCCTCATTCTTTGGAAAACGAAAATGAAAAATTTTTCTAATTGTTTTTATACCAATTTTTTTTTTCTATTATACGTTGTTTTTCTTCGATGCTGCTTATTAATAATGTTGTTTTTCTTCGATCTTTTCTGATCTTAATGATGTTCTTTTCCATCGACAGCATCATGCACAATTTTTCGTTCGTTTTCAAGAACGATTCTTCCGTCAATTTGTTCCGAAACCAAACTAATCACCTCACACCTCCTCGTAACCATAGTGGCCGACAGCTCTACTGTCTGGTGTCTCCGGAGTTTTTAAAACCTCACATTACATAAAACAAATCAAATCGGAAATATATCTTCATTTCGAGAAATATTGTACAATTTTTTTTTTTCGAAAGTTTCAAAAAGTCTTCATCAGATAAACATTTGAAGGATATTCATTGTAAAACTAATGATGTGTGGCGGCAGTATAAAACTTCTTCTAAAAAGGAGGAGTTAGTGTTAAAAAGAGCTGAGGAAGAACTGCGAAGGGCAACCAAAAATAAATAAATTTTTCTTGATTATAATAATTATTAAAGGTAATTATAATAAATTTATTCTTAAAATTTTAAGCATATTTTATCATAACTTTAAATTTATAATTAACTTAGTATGAAATAACTTTACTTATTCTTGTTAATATTCGCTACATTTATTAAAATATGTAGAGTATACTGGCATTGTGATATGTAATAAAGTGTTAATTTTGACATCTTTCTATAATTTAATAGATAAATGATCATTACTAATGCAATCTTAAAGTGAAAGCATTCTTCAATTTTCAAAAGTAAATCTAGGAAATTAAGTTGTTCGAATACGACTTTGCGTTTTGAATAAAATATTAAATAACACTAATAAATTATGAAAATACTTTAAAAATGAATCATTCAGCAATCTAAGATTTAATTTTTTCACTTCTTATGTTTTAGATTTTAAAAATTTTAGATGTTGTAATGATTGTTACCTTTCATATTTATGTAGTTACAGTAGTGTAATTGACGGTAATAAAAGTGTTTTGAGCTTTATTGGAAAAGAAAGTTTCCATTTATTTTTATATAACAGCTTACGTTTCTGATATAAAAGTGATTACTAAAAGTTTAGTCCTTTTGTCAGATGCTTAAAAAGTATAGGGGCAATTGTGAAAAATTAACGAAGAATAAGTTTATCAAGATTCCTTCCGAGAAGAAAGCGATGAAGTCGTAACAGAAAGGGGAAGCAATATAATAACAGATATGGAAAAATGGCTTGAGCAACTTTGGTCAGCATCTGAATAGATGAATTTAAATTTAAAATATAGCTATGTTCTTTTAAAATTGTGATAAACTAAGAAATTTTCTTTAAAAAAATTGTAAGAAAATTAAACATATATATTTTTTCATTTTAAGCCGAGTTAGAGTTTTTTATTTGAATTTAGTCCTAAAATTTTTAAAACTATATTATTACTGTTATGCGTTTTGTTAAAAAAAACGGGGGCTTGCAGTTTGCTTACGTAATTATAAGAGGGGGTTTGCGATTTGCTTATTTTTGCTGACAAGGGGGGAGGGGGTCAAAAATTGCCAAAAACATGCTTACGTAATATTTGAACGGCCCCTATTGGAAAACATCTTGAACAGATAGAACTGCTTTTATATATAGGTTGTAGTTTTGATGGTGTTTAACTTTATTATTCATTTATTATTGATATTTTTTCATTTGCAATTCTGTACATTTCTGGAAATTGTAAATTGTTTTGTAAATTTTGTTTCTCAATAAAGTGGTTCAGGCTTTTGATTGTGGGGGCGCCAGCTCTGGGTGTGGTGTTTGTGCTTTATCCACTTTGTGCCCATTTAAAACCGATGAGGTGACTCTAGTAGTCATAGGTATCGGGGGTTCAGGATGGAGTTAGGTGAGATGCCGAGGACGACACCTGATCTGGAACCTCCTCTCTAAACTTCCGCGCCATACCAACGGGAGGACTGTAACAGATGGAAGCGATGAGCATATACAACTAATGCATTTTAAGCAGATTTCAAAAAGTACTTAACGTTATTAAGGTATATCTTTAGTTATCTAAGTAAATTATAAAACACATTTAAGTATTACTATAATCAAGAAGTCTTTTCAAATCAGACTTTAGAACATCCTTATTAGTGACATAAGAACACGTTCTGAGAACGGCTCAACACGCAAAAGACAATAAAATTCATCATCTGATGATGATACGGGTGGCCGTGTTAGCCTTTTTCTTATTGGCTTTGGTATTTTTTAGCAGGTCGTTCAATTATATTTTTCTTTATTTGTCTAGCTTTTAATCAACAATGAAATTAATATTATTAATTTCATTGTTGATTG
>BGPR01053239.1:0-10437 GCA_013235015.1 Araneus ventricosus | reverse complement strand
CCTCTGCAGTCATTTGTATGAAACTAGAAAATTCTTGACTGTCTCTGTCGGAAAGATAAACCATCTTGCAACCTTAACTAAAAAATCACAGCTTAAAGTAGAAAATAGTGGCTTGAAACATGTTGTTCATATTATCCATTCAAATTTAAAACCCTCACTTACTATTTACATTTTGGAGCCTTTATAATTGATAAAGATATTTTTTTCTGTAAATTTCCAAAATCCTTACTTTTTTTAAGCAAATTCTTAATATGCACCTTTTTATGAAATATTGCACAGAAAAGCAAAAAGATATGCAACATTATCATACACCATAAACAGCATGTAGTAATTCACTCCTTCCCGCACAAACACGGTGCAAACAGTATACAACTTTAATCATTCTCCGAGAGCAGTGTGCAAGAGAACTTTTCTGAAGTATAATTAGTTCTCTAGTCTTTATTCTGTAATTTTTATTTTTACACATAGTAAATAGTGCACACAATTAGTATCACAAAAAAAAGGCTCTGGCTCGCTAAGACTATCGGCAACATTTCTAGCCGATCTTCGCTGAAATCTTTCATCCAGGGATTCCCTTGTACGCTGCTCTCTTCTACGCAAATTGTATTTAGAAGTTTGCAAAGAGTTCATTATAATTCTTATTATATAAGAGAGAATAAATAAATTCAAAAAGAAAAAAAGTAACGACTTCTCCTGTAATCCGTAAGCGAGTAGCTCGGTTAGCGATATGAGGTAAACAAACTGATCGTTGCCATCCGGGGGAAAGAAATAAAGGTACTTTTTTTGTGCCACGCATAAGCGTTTTATATAATATAGATAATACCCTACCGCACAGTAAAATGTTCCATGTTATCGCGAGTATTTTAAATTAAATATTTTAAACACTCGTAGACGCCTTATAGGCGAAAACATTTAAATGAGGCTGAATGAAATCAAAGTTCATGGCTACATGCACAATTATGGATAGAAGTTTTCGAACTTAAAAGCCAAACTTCTTCAGTTTAAGTACCGAACCAAACGAGTCATTCCATATGTGATCTAAATTAGAAAATGCAATTTCTAATTCGTTCCATAGTTCTTATTTCATGAGTGTGACATCCTTTCTCCTTTTCTTGCAGGTGAGGTGATGGCAGTACGTTTTCGGCCAGCTTTTAAAATGTTGTACAGCACCGAGCACAGAACTCTTTCTGCGATGTGTGTTAATCTATATGTAGATAAATAAAAGTTTTATTTTTGTTAATTGACATCTTTTATCTTCTTCTATTTTTGTGTCTTTCGATGCACGGATCCACGTTAGAAAACTGTCCAGGAAAGAATTTTAAAATCTTGCAGTATGAAAAATAGGTATAAAATTTTCATTTTTACTAAGCTATGATATAAAGAAAATGTAGTTTTTATATTTCACGTAAATGGTAACTCGCAGTTAAAGAAATTCTCTGTAATTCGGTCCGTTTTGATGCTAATTAAGCAAAGCTCCAACAAAGGATTTCTGATGATTTACAGAATTTTGAGTTATGCATACAGTGATCCCTATGTACAATGATACTGTCTATAACGATAAACCTGCGTATGAATTCTTCTTTGGTCAAGGCGGAATTCTTATTCACTCAATGTATTTTCAACCTGCCTACAACGATAATCACTTTTTAGACTCATCTGACTTCAACGATAAATTTATATCTTTAACCCTCTGATTCCGAAGGCCATTGAAAGAAAGGGACCTCAAAATACGGGAACGTCCGAGATCCTCTATCAAAGATAAGGGAACTTCACTTCTCCCCCCAAAAGCCACAATGACAGCTGGCATTGTCCGAATTGAAAGAAAACTCCCCTTTTCCCCAAACACATCTGGGCGAGCCACTCTAACGAAGAAAGCACGTTCCGCGGGTGGGAAATCAATCACACTTAACGAAAGGGGGAAGAAATTCCAGAGTGACAGTCGGCCTTTTGGGACGGTTGTCGTCTTTTGCTTGAAAGGACGCAAGCAAATATCACCCGGACAGCTACCGTGCTCCATTCTCGTGAGCATGAGCACAATGCCACAAAGCAAAAAGGTTTGTACCTCGTGACGTAGTGAGATAACAGGTCAGACAGGATTTCGGTCATCGTTACGCCATTTTTGGCGAACTACGTCACCGTCAAAGTCACACCCGATTGGATTGAATTTCAGCTGCTCTCGATTTTCCATCCCCATCATGTGCATTTTGAAGCCGGTTGAATACAGTACACGATTTACGTCATCTTGTCTGACAGGTCACGCGCTACAAACTTTTTGCTGAGTGGCATTGTGCTCGTGCTCACGATAAAAGAGTACGATAGCTCTCCGTGTGATATGCGTTTTAGAAAGCAGGAACAGCACAACCCCGATTTTCTATCTTGGGAAAAAGGGAATCCTGTGGTTAAAGAATGTCAGATAACAGTAGAATAGAAGGGAGGGGCACGAAATGGCAGCCTATTGTAGGAGAATCCGGGGGGAAAGTGATTGTTGCCTCTGACTCCTAATGGGCACTCACCTGTTCATTCGCATTTAGGACTTGGGACTGACCACCTCGAAAGTCGCTCTTGATGTGTTAACACATTAAATATAGGACGGCACGGCGTAACACGTTGGGATTTGAGGAAAAGCTACAAAGAATTTCGGAAATCGATCAAAAACTAAAGCAAGTTGATGCTGCTAAAAAGTATGGAATTTTTCAGTCGATAATGGCTACTTATTAAAAAAAGAAAAGAAAAGACTTTTGGGATGCTGTGGGAAAAAAGTGAAGTGAATAAAACATGAAAACGGTTTAAAGGTGCCGGAAATAGCAAAGCCTTCAACTGAAATTTTCATTTTGAAGCACTTGATAAAGTTAAATATAAAAATTTTATATCGGTATGTAAAATTGTATATTTTATATGTTTATAAAATACAATTTTATAGTTTATTAATGGGACACACAACTTTTAAACGTCGAAAAAATGGTACGAAAACTGTCAAATTCGATGCATTATATTTCTGAAACAATGCAGTTCACAAACTCACTTTTTTATAGAAAAATATCTGTTCTTTCTCTTATAGCACACACATTTTCAAATTCTCATATTGGTATTATTTATTTGAGAGAGTAATGATACGTGACATTTTTGGAGGAAAAATGAGGTAGTTACCTTGCGCGCATGATTACGGATAAAATATTTGTCTCGACACAATATTTTCGGTATCTAAGTAATCCAAACAATCTGTTTAAGGTATCCGACTACGTTCGGAGGCTTTTTTTTTAAATAATGATATTTGAAGCAATTATTTTTGTATTTTTATATGACATTTATGTTAAAACTTAATAAATCATAGAAAAAAGTTAAATGAATTAAATATATTTTTAAAAATTTGAAAAAACTTAGATTTTGCTGTGTGGTTATGCATATATAACAAAAAGGATCGTATAGTGGTATTTAAGTTGAAACAGAATACTTTATTTCCTCCCTTTTTTTTTGACAAACTATAAAATTTATTAATTATAATAGCATTTTAGACTTAAGACTATCAGATTATTTACTTCACAATAACACCAAGGTCAACATATATATGCGTATATACATATATTTATCTTACCAGGCCAGTTCCTTACTCAATTTGCTCAAGGCTAAATAAATGCACACAGACTAAATGAGCAATAATAATTTATATTTATTAACATGTCTTGATTAATACTATACGGAAATTATAGTCGATCGACTTCTTTACTCACAAATCGAATGATTAAACACGTTTGATTCACCTGGACATAACAAACACAGTTTCATCAAAAAAAAGGAACAAAAGGTATGCACTTATTATGATACAGCTACACTTAAATAAACCTAAAAAAAAACTGATTCACTGGAAATAGTCCTAATGCCTTCCAGCGGCCAGAGTTCCACTTATTATTTCTTTACGCGTTTTAATAATCCCGTGATTGAACATGCCTCGGCAAGAGGTCGGCTTTCCTTTTTATCCTTTCAAAATTGACAAAGAAATTTAAATCTACACTCCGCTGTCTTTAAAACCTTCAGCTTTCTAATGTCCATAGGTACCAAGGAGAAACAATAAGAAATTCAAAATGGGTACTTAACTCTGTGGCTCTGCAGCAGCCCCTACGGTAGCACCTTCTGGCAGGGGAAATCTTCACATCGACACCTGGAATGCAACGGATCCACTATCGCAGCGTCCTCCCGACGAAAAAAAATCCTCTTCGCTGGGGACCTTCAACCCCCGACCTCTCCAAGAGTCCCGTTCACCTCCTTCGATGATGTCCAGCCCCCGAAAAACAAGAGAGGCCCTCCGGCTGTCCTTCCCCTCCAACCAAAAGCCGAACTTTCCTGCATCATAGGCCGCTACGTCACTTACCTCTCGAACGTTCTCCAAAGTTCAGGACCAGATATTTCGTCACCTCACAGCAAAATTTCGTCATCCACTCGTATTTTCACTGCCGCGTGACTCAGCATTTTTTTGACCGGGGCCATGCTTCGCGGAGAAACGACGATCCACTGGAGCAGGGAAAAGGGAAAAGGAACTCATTTCATCTCCCCTGCTTTTTCATCTTTTGGCATAAACAAATTCTCATTTCACACACCCAGGAATTTAAGACAATTTAGTCACTATTTAAATACAGCATAAAATGGCAAAAACAGAATTATTTAAAAAAAGTCTTTTAAGCGATAAGATATTCAAATGTTAGATAAAAGAACAGACTTTGAGTGTTTTGATTAAACGCATTTTGAAGAAGGAAAAATAATTGAAGTTAATAATTAAAAATTTAGTTGTTAATTTAATTTAAATGTTGTGGGACAACACAACAATTTTTTTGCACTAAATTTGACCTTTTTTCAAACACCCTCGTTTAAAAAAGAAATGATTAGAATGATAAATCCTTTAGCATATATAATCCTTCAACCATTGGCTAGGTCCTGAAGCAAAGGTTTTGCAATGTATCTAAAAACATGTAAATTATAAGAGTTTTAGTGTGAAATCATGAATTTTTAAAGAATTTTGGCCTTTTTTCAAACCTTAAAAGATACATAACTTTTTAATGGAGCATTATTTCACTTATATTTCGGTTCATTACCTAGACAATATAATAAATAATATGTATGCCAAATTTGAGACGGATATTTTAAGTTGAATTTTAGTTATCGTGTGTGAAAAATGAAAATTTTGCAAAAAATCACATTTCGAGAAAAATTAGTTTAAAGTTTATGTTTTTAATTTACAATGAGAAGAAAGAAGAATTTTTCTTCAATATTCCCCAGTTTTGTAGGCTAGTCCTTAGTTCCTTAGTTTTTTCCAGCTTAGCACATTTTTAAAAATTTTCTTATTGGAAATTTTTTTAGTCATTTTCTTGAGCCTTATGTGTCATTATCGTTTTCTATCATTCAGCCGCCATCGATAGATTTGAATATTGTTTTTCAGTCAAATAACTTTATAATGCCTATTAGTTGATCTAGAGATACTTTTAGTGATTGATATTGATCATAAGTACAATTTATGTACTTTTCCTACGTTTATTACCAAAAATTACATCATTAACGGAGAATCAAGATACTGCAATGATTCGAAATTGCCTAAATTTGCAACAATGTCATAGAAAACAAAGAAATTCACTTTGAAAATCTTTCAAAATAATACCTGGTATATGTAAAATAGTATAAAACAAAAATAAACAATAAAATTTGAATATATTAAGTAAAAACAATGAAAAATGCTTCTTTATCTTATTATTTACCACTCCATTTTCAACTGTCAAGTTCTACTAAAATGTCTCTAATTTCACTTCTGATCATCATAGATGTAAAATAAAAACTGTTTTGAAAACTGAAAACAATAGGCTTTCAGATAAGACATTTAAAAAAAATTATGATTTTCGGTCAAAAATGGGTTTTCGAACGTATGCGGATACCTTAAGAAAATTAACCACAATTTATTAACACTTAAATTTAATTTCTATTTTATATAACAATTTAAAATAAAAATAGTTAAAATTTTAACATTTCTAGCCGCCAAAAAAAACTACTTTGGAGAAAATATGTACAAAAATGTGGTTCAATTTGTAGAACAGAGCAAAATGCATATTTAGTAAATATTTTATGCCAAAATATTCAATAGTTCTCGAGATATTGTGCGCGCAATATAAAAAAAAACACATTTTGAGATAAAAAGCGATTTAAAGATATGACCATATTCATTGTTTACGTTGAAGAACTGATTCATTTTCCTTCATAACTTTCATAATAATGGGAATTTTTTAACGTGGGTTGTTTTAAATTGTTCAGAAAAGACAAGGGTATAATATAAAATTTTTTCATAAAATCGAACATTTTCGAGGTTTAACAGTCGTATATCGCCTTAATACATGCGCACGCACATAAACATTGGATGTGAAAGTCCTCAAACTGTCTATAATGATAACCTGTCTGTAACAATACATTTTCTAGGTCTCTACAATATCGTCATAGACAGGTTTCGCTGTATCACGATACTCATTTGTAACGAAGTGTTATGTCCTAGTTCCAAGTGCGACAGCACATATTCATATTCATGTGGCACACCATTTTTAATTTCTCTTCCACACACATTTCTTTCGTCATTTTCGCCTCTATTTTCACACTTTCACGAACTGGCGGGTGTTGCATTCTTAACGATGGAAATCGGTGCTTGGGGCTAGTGAAAAATTTGAATTTCTTTCTCTTTCATCTGAAACTTAAACTTTGAGCCAGAAAGCCCCTCTGGTGCATCACGTACTGTGACACTCAACTTCAAAGATTTTTTCGCCAGTGGCGGTGTTCCACTTACTTAGTTCGGGACGCGCACTAAATTTTGTTAATTGGACTTTTACAGTCGTGAGTTGACTTTCTGTAAGATCCTTCCGTCCGATATAAAATGCGTTGGCAGAAATTCATTCCGCACTGACTTCCACAGCAACCAGTGGTAGAAATTCCAAGTACATCATGCAGTACCTGGTAATGTGATTTTCTCACTACTCTCCCATAATACTCTTTACTCGCTATTTAAATACATTTTCTTCTAATTTCTTTTATTACTTATCGAAATAAGTTTAACAATTCTTTATGCTGAAATTCACTCTAGATTTTTGCGGAGCATCAAGATTTCTTCAAGTATTTATTTTATTCAGCTTTTGATACGATTACTTCAGATTTTCTATTTTGAATTTAGAAAACGAAAAGTGTTCTTGCTACAATCTTTCCCTTTTTCTCAAAGAATCGTTCTTGAATAAGTAATTTCAAACACCTGTTCCTACCTTCTTAAGCTGGAATATCGATCATTTCATCATAATTTATCCTTTCGCTGACATTCGAAGAAATTCGTCACTACGCAGAATTATAAAATTTGATTATAAAATAAAATCATACTTACTAAGGAATCTAATATTTTACTAATCTATATTATATAAAACGCTTATGCGTTGCGCAAAAAAGGACCTTTATTTCTTTCTCCCCGTTGCCAACGATCAGTTTGTTTACCAATCTCAACCCTGACGCCGAGATTCTTGAATTACGGGTCTATTCTGGTACCCCCGGTTGGGTTGGGAGACGTCACTTTTCCAATTTACCCCAGGTTGGAACGTTACTTTCCCGCACTTTAACAGCAGGGCGTCTCTAACAACAGTCTGAATAGATTACTGATTGAAGTCGGAAACAGCGAATTTTTTTTTTTAGTTTAGATCGTTTGGATTAATGTGAGCTTAATACTGAATGTCCTTTTCAGCTAAAAGTTTCTGAAAAATTGGTTTATTCATCTCTCGACAGCTCATATGTTCCGAGTTCCATCTATCCAGAGAAAAATAGTGTACCTTCCTTCACTTAATAATAATTGGAGGGAGTGTGTTTACATGTGCAGAGGCAACATTTCATTTAAAAAAGTGCATGTTTACGATTTTGAAGGATGAAAATTTTGAAAAAGGGTGTCTAATCAATAATAAAATGCTAAGGTTGTTAATTTTAAAAAGTTAAAAGTAAATATTTATTATGGTTTATAATTTTGAATAGTGAATCTGAACAAGCTTAAAGCCATTTGTTACATTAAACTGTGCTTTTTAAGCTAAAAGTTCGTGAAATGGGTTAAATAATCTTTCGTAACTCAAACTTGCTGAGGTTTTAACAGATAAATAACTACCTCAGCGAGAAAAGTTATTACTTTCTTGGCTAATTAATTATTACAGTGAGTGTGTATACAAGTGGCGAAGGTTTTTTCCAGCAACAATTCATTGAGAAGAGTGGAAATTAAGAAGTTTGTTAGAATAAAGTTGGGGCTAATGAAACTCGAAGAAATATTCAATTTTGTGTACCAAGAAGTTTTAAATGAATGATTTCTGATTGATGCAAATAATTTATATTAGTAAACATTTTATAATTATACATTTTAGCATTCAAATTTCTTTCAAACATTTACATATATATATGCTACCAGGAATTTTTAATTTTAGAAATTTGATGATTTATTTTATTAGTAATTGCTGAAAAAAATTTTAGGAGTTTAATCTATTTCAGATAATTTAAATTTACTTTTAGTAATTAATGTATTTATAATTTCCTATTACTGGCAGACAGTCATAACTGTACGGCGAGCGAGAGAAGCGAGCTGGGATTACGTAGTGATCCCAAAAGAATCACAACGTGATTCTTGGGGGTTGACGAGCGGAGCGAGTAGGGGGTGTAACACCCTAGTATCTAATATTGCTTTAAAGACACATTCCATCTAGATTAAAGGTCAAAATATTACCTCCTGACATCTCTTCATTTGCATAAAACATGGAGAAGATCCCCAGTTAAATCGCTGAGCAGATTTCGCTGAGATTTAACATTTATGGATAAATTCAGAAAACTGTCCGTCTATTTGTGAAATAGAATAAACCATTCAATCCCTAAGCTGACCCATTTCCTTGAAAGAAAGAAGAAGACTGCATCGGGAAGATTTAATTAGCAGCACTTTCAAAAAACGACACTGAAAATTTAACTCTGAATTGTAAGGGTCGAGCAAGGGAAACATAGAAGGACGTCTGAAAAATTAATGATACTTTATTAGGTGTTGAAGTGGTGATTAGGCATCGAGAGAGCCTGCAGATAATCACCCTACCGACAGGTGCTTCAAAAGACTATTAGTATAAAACATTTTTTTGTAAAAAACTGTTTTTTTAAGAATGGGTTAAGGTCTGTTTTTGAAATCTGAAATAGAATTTGGGGTGATCTTAAAAGATTATGACGTTCGACTTTTCAATGTTTTTTATTATTTGATTAAACAGGTAACATTGTTTTTGCTTTCCGTGGATTGGTAAATTTTCGGTTTATGCTTTAAATTCTTGAGTTCTACTTTTTCATTGAAGTTATTGTATTTATGGGTTAAGTTATTGTATTTTGTGGTTCGAGTTAATTATTGATTTGGCTCTATGTGTTCCATCCGTTGGTGCTTTAGTGCTGTTTTTGTGTGCTGTTTTCTTTGTAATTATTGTTTTCTGCTAAATGTACACACACTTTAATACTTATTATCTAACGAATGGGAAGGTTTGTTATGTGTAGAATTTTTGGAATAATTAATAAATTCTGCACTGGGGCGGCCTCATTCTTACTGGGTGGGACTGAATCCTTATCGGCAGTAAACCGAAGGGTGGGCCGGTAGGTGAAGATAAACACCTCGAATGATCGGGCATATGTCACAACGTGCTACACATTTTCAGATACCTTCCATCAGGAATGCTGCTGATGGAACCACTCTTCCACACCGTTTAATCGCAGCTGAACAGATGACCTTCTTTAACCGATCAAACACGTGGTTATCGCAAGGTGACAGATCCAGACTGTAAGGCGGGTGATTCAAAACTTTACAGTGGAAGGCACGCAAAGTGTGTTTTGATGCTTTGGCCAGTTTCGTGCTATACTGAAGCAAAACCATACCTCGTGACAATTTGATTTGCCACTTGCTTTTAATAACCCTTCGAAGGTTCTGTATGGTATCGCAATAGCGTTGGACGTTGGAATTGAATAAAGCCACACAGTTCCTGCTTGCACAATCCCACACATCTACTGTTACTGATCATTTTGAGATTCGGTAACCCTCCGCGCTGTTGCGCATGTGCCAGGCGGAGTTGATTTCACCAAACTAGGGGTGAAGTGAAAAATGGAGGGGGAGATGTTTACTGTTGCATTTTGCTAAGGGCTCTGTCTTCAGTTGAGAATGTACGTCAACTCCTCCTTTTGTGAAGCATGCGCACTAGGGGAGAGGAGGGAGGAACGGGAAAAAATCAAGTGTGAAACCACTCGACGCAGTGGCGGACTGGGTCTGAAAATAGCGGTTGCCAGCAGTCATGGGGGCCTACTCATATCAAAAATGATATTTTTTCTCTATATATATTTTTAAATTTTTTTTATTATAAATATAATCAATTAAAATCAATAAATGGACATGAT
>BGPR01053238.1:0-10437 GCA_013235015.1 Araneus ventricosus | reverse complement strand
TATCAAATTATATCATCACGATTGCAATAAATAATCAGATGCATCGTAGCGTCCAAACTATATCACGTGCATGGTATACCACTGACATGATTTACTACTTTCTATTAAAAAACGGAAATTAATTTGAAATATATGATTAATATAATATAAAATTTCACGGGAATTGATCATAGCGAGATAAATTTTATATCAATCGATAGAAAATTTTATTTTACTATTTTAGAGCTATTAAATTTGAAATTAGAACGACAATTACCTTTTTAAATTTGAAATTACTGAAATTTAGGTGCTCTAACATTGAAATAATGCTGTTTAACGTCTCGCGGTGCTATGGCGTGAATTTTATTGTTGGTGACGTCAGAGCGTTACCGGATCGTTAAGAGACAGATCTGGGCTATTATATTAGTAATTCTCGTACGCAGCGACATAAAAGGGTTTTAGTTAAAAGGTTGAAGAATGGGCTATTTAATCTTTCGATTACTCACATTTTCTGAGTTTCAAAAAAAAAGTGACTACCCAGAGAACAATTTGTACCTTTCTTGGCTAAATTGTAGCTGGAGTGAGTCTGTATACATGTGGGGAAGCTTTCTGAGCAACGCAACATGAGTAAACTTAGGGTCTTATCAATTTTAAAAGCTAAAAATACATAATTATTATGCTTTCAATTTTTAATAGTTAATATGAGCATGTTCCAAACCACTTTTCTCTTTAAATAGTCCTTTTTCAGGTAAAAGGTTGTAAAATGGGTTATATCATCTCTTGACAACTTAAATTTTCTGATGTTTAATAAATGAATAACTGCCCAGAGAAAAAAATTATATCTTTCTTGTCTAAATAATAATTGGAGTGAGTGTGGATACATGTGGGGAAGCTTTTCTCAGAAGATATGGCATGTTTAAACTTTTGGTAGAATAAAGTTAGGGAAAATAAAACTGTTGAAGATATTGCCAATTGTGTATGGAAAGAGGTTGTAAATGACTTATTTCTGATTGATGTGAATAATTTTGATTTTTAAACATCTTATAATGATATATATTAGCATTCAAATTTCTTTTTAAAATTTACATATATATCTCTGTGCTACTAGAAGATTTTAATTTCAGTAATTGAAGAAAAATTAATTTTAGGAATTCATGCAATTTCAGATAATTTAAATTTACTTTCAGGAATTAATGTATTCATAATTTCCTAGTACTAGCAGAAATGCATACCTGTATGACGAGCGAGCGAAGCGATCTGAGATCACGTAGCGATCCCAAAAGAATAACAACGTGATTCTTGGTGGTTGGAGATTCTAGTATTTCTATAATTTAGAAACAAAAAAGGCCTGTTATATTATAAAATGAGTGTTCCTTTTATTTCTTCAATATTTTTAGTGAGAGTAGTTTTATTGGCGGTTGCAGGTGAAATTCATCATAAAAATTTCGCTTAGTGATTCTACTATCTTATGAAGGGTTGTGATGTCTGGTGCGTCCGTATTAAAATTCTTAACATGTCAGTAATGTTATATATGTGTTATATCGCGTGTTTGGAAAACAATCATTAAACAATTCCTTTTCAATAGTTGTTTGCAATTTTTTATAATTTTTTTAACAAAAAATCTAATTACAGTACAACCCCGGTTAACCGAACGAAAGAGGGGAGGCCATTTCGATTTGTTCGGTTAAGCCTTGAACTTCTACAACACACAATTAAACAATATCGTAATTAATACTGTTAATACTTATTAATTTTAATGTTAGTATTCTAAAATTTATTACTGACCTTCTTGGGAAGGCTTAAAAGAAAAAGGTGGGGATATCATTGCAAAAAAAGTCTGGCCTTCGCCATAATTTCCGTGCAGTACAGTACGCGTTTTTTGGATTTGCGATTTCAGAAGCATTTCGGATAATCCGGACTTCAGTTAACCCGAGTTCGGTTCATTGAGGTTGTACTGTACTAGACAGGGTGTCCCAAAAATGTGGAACAGGCGTTTATTTCCTTAAATATTGATTTTAGACATATACTTCCAATTACAAAGTTTCATCAAATAAGGTAAGAATTTGTGTGAAAACACTTTGGCTTCTGTGGAAGTTGAAAATAAAAAACTAAGAAAATTAAATTTTTATACGTGCCCCATAGAGCAAAAGTGTCAATGAGTAAAATATTCCTCTAACACTCATCTATGACTAAACTGAGTTTCACAATTCTGTCTGCAAAACTTACAGAGATATGTTGATTTTTAAATTTCAAGGGACTGCTCAAAAATTTATGTGGAGATGTTTATTGCAGAAATGCAAATTTATTCAACACAGAAAAACAGCGAAATGCAAATATTTGTCAAGTAATGTATCAGCCAATCATCAGGAATTGAAAATAAATTGCCAATGTCACATATTGTTACTCAGTTTCATTTGCAGATAGTTGCAACTATAGATTTGATAAAGAATGGAAGGACAACTTGAGGAAATGAAAATTTAAGGTATAACAGGAAAATAGCCTAATATGGAACCAGAATACTGAATTATTTGCTCTTTGCGTTATGCGTATTATTAAGCTTTTTCTAAAAGCAGTGGCGACTCGTTCTTTAGACCTGCAGAGCTGCAGAACTCTCTAAAATTATTTTAAAAATTCGAATTTTTGTTTTTGTTTTTATTTGCTTACTTCTCCACTCTGAGAGTTCGATTATTAACGAAAAAGATAAAAACGAGAAAAGGAGACAGATAATGAATGAAAAAGTAAGTCAGACACAGAATTGAGCTGCACACCAAATACTTTTCGAAAGCACTAAAATTCGTTCATTGCATACAACTAAGTGACATAAAGGACGAAGGAGAGTAGCTATTCTTTCAGTCTTAGAACCTAGTCGAAACTGGATTTTCGAATGCTCCTGTTTTTCGCTCAAAAACCAAATAATATTCTTCCCTCCCCCTTTTCAATATCGCCCATAGTTCGCCTTCGCGTTCTTTATTTTTTTTTTTTTTCATTGGCTGTTTTTAGGTTTCAAGTTCACTTTTTTGCTGCCTCAACTGGAACTTGGTTTGTTCCTACATATTCGATATATCTTATTAAAACGGAACTCACCGGAAAAAAGGACTATAATTATCTAAAATTCAATTCAGATAATTATAACTATAAGTTTGAACTATGTGAGGGTAAAGTTATTTTTTTTAATTGTATTTCAATTGTATTCTAGTAATAATTTTATAGAACTGCTTGTTTCTGGAAAGATGAGCCTCACTTCTGAAAAGTCACCGTGAATTTTTTTTTTTTTTTTTTTTTTTGAAGATTCAAAAGATGGACTGTTTTTGTAAATATTTCAATTAATGTATTATTTGACTAATTTTTAGATTTAAGAAGAGTTAACAAATACATTGTTATTTACTGATTCCGCCCTTTAAATAATTTTTTGAAATATGTATATTATCCCTAAAATGTCCGTCGAAAGACTGGATCAAACAGCAGTAAGAGGTATGGAAAAGTGGTCTAAGTCAACAAATTTGTCTTCTTATATGTCTGTAAGTTTTGCTGATGGAAGCGTGCAACTTTGTATGTGAATAGATGATTGTAAAAGAAACATTTTACTAATTGACATTTTTGCTCTATGGGGGACGTGTAAAAATTTAATTTTTGTACTTTTTATTATCAATCCCCTTAGATATCAAAGTATTTTCATACAAATTCTTATCTTATATGATGAAACTTTGTAATTGGATGTATATGTCTAAAATCAATATTTAAGGAAATAAACGCTTGTTCCACCTTTTGGGGACGCCCTGTATATATGTTTCATGTTTTTCATACAGTTAACTTTTATTTAATATTGTTGAGAATTAACAGTACAGTGGTGAATAAAAAATAGAAACTGGTAGCTGTCGCTGTCTCTTTTCTATTTATACTTTAAATAAAAAACGGGTAAACAGAGCAAAACGCATCCACGTAATCTCAATGTAGATTCGCTCACCGACCAAGTATGAGGGATGTCTATTCAATAGTCTCCAAAATTGTCGAACAAAACATATGCTGCATATTTTTGTTATAGCATGGGGTTCTTCTGCGCCATCTATCGTATGAAGGTGACGTTTCCAACCCCCATTGATTCATTATCCCGATTCGTCTTTGAACGCTCTACCCGTCATGAAGTTTACACACGCTTTTCTGACATACCCTGTATTTTTTATAGCAATAACAAAACGCTATTAAACTTAAATTAGCTTTTGTTACAAACTAGAGAACGTGGTATAACCAAGACTATCCCCTAGACTCCCCAATAAAGGTGTCATTCCCCCGCATAAAAATTGCGGACCTTAGTGGCAGCCGGGAACGCGACGAGTATCCTCGGAACGGAAGACCGCCGCAAGGCGAACCAGCGGGAGTGGCCTCCCCTAAACTTTCTTGTATACTCCCTAACGCATGTAGGAAAAAATAAGCTAAAAGACAGAAAACGCACGAAGCGTCCCTAACGCAGGCGGAGGAAAAAATAAGTCAACGACATACCACGAGTTTGACTCAGCAAGGCGGAAGTGAAATCAAGAATGCGACGAGATTACGCAAGAGGGTTGCGTACGATAAAGAAACCGAATTTGCAATTTGAACGCCTTTTTTTAACCGATTGGAACAAAAATTGGACACAAATCCACAAGTAAGTTTAGAAGTCCATATACCAAATTTTAGTCATCTAAGTCATTGTGTTAATTGTGTCTGTGTCATTGAGTTATTGTGTTTGCAAGTATGCGATTATACAGACCGACAGACAGTCAACCCTTCGACGGATTTGGCCCAAAATTTTATACGGACCTACATTCCCGATAATACTGTGTACCAATTTTATCCATCTAGAGATTTAAGTTTGAGTTATCGTGTTCACATGGACACTGACAGACAGACTTCCCGTTGACGGATTTTGTCCAAATTTTGATAGAAAACTAAAATAATGTATAAAGATCATATACCAAATTTAATCCCTCTAGCTTTGAGTTATCGTATTCACAGACAGACAGCTATAATTCCAAAATTGCGTTTTTCGGGATCAGGGAGGTCTAAAACGTGGAGATTCGTCAAAATCTTGAGTTCGAATTTTTTAACGATTATAATACTTTCTCTTTGTAAACTTCGTATATGAGAAAGTAAAGAGTGGCATCACGAACGGGAGCGTCCCTTTTTCTTCCGACTTCCGCATACCATGATACAATATGGCGCGTTTTGTGTTCGTGCCAAGGCGAAAGTACATTAATACTAGCGGCAGTAAAATGCGCCAAGTTGTTGCCAATACCCAATATGGCGAGGGTTTTTTTTTTTTTTTTTTTTTTTTTTGCGTCGTAGTATGATGAAAAAAACTGAATATGCATTTTGGACACCTTATTTTTTGTCGAGTGAAACCAAAAATTTGATTCATATCTACAATTATGATTAGACCACATGCCGAATTTCAGTTATCGAAGTCATTGCCTTTTAAAATTATTGTACCACATGCACGCGAATGTGCAGACACTGAGAGCGGGGCCGTACCGAGGTGCTCCTGCGCCCTTGCCAGAACTGCCAAAGCTGCGCCCCCCTCTCCCAACACTATGTGCTACACTTTATTTCATTTTCTTCGGCTCTATAATCCACCGCCTCGGGAAAAAAAATCCTGAAAATATTTTTTCCACACAAATTCATCATATTTTATTTTAACGTAGGACTACGTTCCTCCCATTGGGGTCTCAGGATGGAAATTGATTCACACGCCAAAACGCCACAAAACTTGGTATGGGAGATCCTCTATATCTCGGCAACTACATATGTTAAAAGCATAACTAATGTCTTATTTTAGAGATTAAGGGTAACAACAGAAGTTACAAAAAAAAACTTACGAGAAACTTCGAGAAACAAAAGAGTCACGCGAGTAAAGTAGTCCTACGCCTAAATCAGCGGCTGTTTGAAAAGACAACCTCCTGTCATTTTTAAAAAAAATAAGTTTAATAAAAATGGTGTACCCTTGGAAAAATAATACTTTAATAAACTATATTGTGTGCTAAAACATATTATAGGCAACAAAATAATTGTATCATTGCAGTGCATAAATTACAAAAATGTATTACTTTCTCTTAATAATGATTTCACACGCCGCATTTACATCTTTACAGCAAAATTTGCCCATTTCACCGCCAAAATATTTAATAGAATTGAAGTTTTGATGCCACTTCAGTCTAGGAGCCGCTTCAAATTGTTAACTCCTCCCTCATTGGAAGATAGTATGATCGCAGAGGGCAAAGTACTGGCATGCGGGCATCCTTACACATCCGAATGGGCCTCTCATTCATAGAAACAAATACCTACAAACGGTAAATAAACCAGACTCAATGACCAACGAGTATACGACAGTAGCACTCGACTTTTGACTAATTATTTAATAAGTAGGGTGGCATTCCTACCTGTCGCGACTTGAAATCTGGAGCCCTCCTCCCCTTAAGAATTATGTCTCTAGTGGCTTCCGGCAGCCTGATCACATCACGTATTATTAGGAAAAATTCACTTCTATCCCCCTTCTGTCATTTAGATTAGAAGTCTATTTTAGTCTGAGTTTTTAATTCAGAGGAAATAAATGTAAAAAAATATAGTTCAACTGAAACTGGGCCACATTAGCCATAAATAAAAATAAATATTTTTGAAAACCAGAAGAAGAAAAAAAAATTTCTTATACCGGGCTACGGGGATTTTGCCCCCTCTGCTAAATCAATTACAAATAAGACAAGCGAAATCAAGGAGATTATAAATTTGGTGTAGAATAGCTGCATTTGGCTTTTTATGCAATAAAATTTAACATGGGTGGCGCCAATGGGGTGATCGGGGGGCGAGGGAGCCCTGTCGGGTAAAATTTTTGTACCGTCGATGACCGTCGAAATTGTCTCCTCAAATATATCATCTATCAGCCATCTTCAAAAATAATCAAGAGCAATCATTTTCCAAATACTGTATTATCTGTTTGAGAAGTATGCTTGAACATAAATGAACAATTCGGATTTAGGAAGGCTTCCAAAAGTAGCAACTTCCGTATGTTGTCTATTTTTCATATATAATTTTTGACTAACTCGCAACCTTGGTTGAAATCTAGAAGTTGATACACACTCTAAAAATGGCGCCAAGTCGCCCAAGCTAAATGAAAGTTTTACCTTCATTTAGCTTTGGCGACTTGGCGCTAATGAAGTACAGCGGTCATTGCGTTGGCGATTTGGTTGCGTTTTAAGGGTGTGTACCAAATCCTAGATTTCAACCGCAACCTTTAATATTGCGACATTTTGCGAAAAACCGCCAAATCTGTAGGCGACCGCCAATCTTGGCGCATTAGCGCAACTTCAGCTTCGGTGGCGTTAATACGTAAGTACCCATTTTTTAAAAAAAATGTTTATATTGAAATGCTAAATTAAATCAATTATAAATAAGAAGGTCCCCACTTTCCCTCACGGATTCTTTTGGAAAACTACCTGTTTGAAATTCTCTCTAAATTATTACTCTAAAAACTAAAATAAACTCTTCATTCATACTCTAAGTAAGGAATCTTCAATTTACCGACTGTAAATGACGTTTTTATTATGTGAAAGATACAAAGTTAAAAATTTAAACTCAAATTCTAAAAAACATTTTTTACTAAGCTAAAACAACGTTGCCATTCCTGAAAAACAAACTTTTAAAACATAGATAATATAAATAGACAATCAATTACAAAACAGGTGATATAAAAAATGGTAACAGTAAACGACCGTTTGAGGTTAATGAAATAATATTTAGAGTTTTTAGTTATCAAAATGTAAAGGAAAAATATTGAAGTCGAAATATTGTTCACTACCCAATGCGCTTCTACTTGAAAATGTTGCTAATATTAAAATGCTTCTCATGCATTTTTTGTAGACGCTACTGGCAAATAATAAGCAATTTTATATAGCATACAGAACTGCACTTTATTTAGTTTTAGGATTAAAAGTTTCTCTTAGACTTCAATTATACCTCATTACGGTGCAAATATTTTGAATATGACAAAACATAACCCCCATCGAATTTTGGGGGGAAAAGGACGGAGACATTTTCCCGTCAACATATGTTCTGTTTGCCTTTTAGTATGTGATATGATATATAATTGCGACCACTACAGGTCTTGTATTTCACAATTTGTGGAGCTTACCGAAATCCTTCTTAAAAAATTTTCTAGTTGTAAGGAAAACATAAAAATAGATACCATATAAATGCTGAGAAAAGCAAAATTACACGCGTGGGGGAAAAAATAAAATATTCTCATGCATGTGATCATTATAACACATCAACAAATGCCGCTGCTTCAATTCAAGTAACTAATTTGAAAATTCAGTAACATTATTGGCTGATTTTCAAACTCTTAACAGACTACGATTTTGATTGGCGAAATCTGCAAATCGCACCATCGCGCAACACGCGATGTAATACACAGAAAGTCTTTGAAATAATTTCAGTCCCAAATTTTTTTTGAAGTTGTGAGTTTGATTTTTTCCCAGTCCAAATTTATAAATTTAATCCAAAGCAGACTCGAATTTAAAATAAAATGGATCAAAATTTTGCAAGCCCTGCTGTTGCTACTCTTCCTCTGCAAAGACCAGCACTCAATGGTAACGTCGTTTTACAAGCCATCTTGCATCTCCAAAAGCTCAACGGCTGCTCGGTGAATAACCTCAAGAAATATCTCGCCAGCCAGCATGGAATCGATTGCCAAGCCTTGGATGCAGTTATCAAGCCTGTTATGAAGATGGCCATGGACCGAAACATCCTCAAAAATCTTGACGATACCGGAAAAGTAGCCGAGTGCAAAAGACGCAGGAAGTCTTCTGGAGGCGGCAAAAAGCGCAGGAAGTCTTCTGGAGGCAAGAAAAGGAAGAAGTCTTCTGGAGGCAAGAAAAGGAAGAAGTCCACTGGAGGAAAAAAATCTGTTGGAAAACGACGAAGGAGGAAGTCCAAGAAAGGCACAGCAGATGATGCATGAACTGAAGATCAAACAGTATTCAGAACCGACTTGCAGATCACCAGTGACTAACCTACTAGGCTTGAAGCTGTAATACAGTCAGTGAGATATCTAATGTGTTGAGCTGTAATATCTCGTTCCTTTTGTTAGAGCTGCAATAAACAGATAGGCTAAACATTTATCTGGACCTATTTTTTAGGTGAAAATTCAATATGGCATTAAGAAATTTAAATATTCCGGAATTTCTTTGTAAAATTTATACTTACTTTCTTAGCACTGTATTAGCGATGGGACGATTTAATATGACCTTGGTACGCAGATATAAAAAATTCTAAATTTCATCCGAGTAATCCCAACATGTTGAGTAAAATTTTAGCTAAAATGGTACAGCGGTTGAAATCTAGAAGTTGGTACACACTCTTAAAATGGCGCCAAGTCGCCACAGCTAATACTTGCATATAGCTTTGGCGACTTGGCTCCAATGATATGCAGCGGTCAACGTCTTGTTTGGCGATTTGGCAGCGTTTTAAGAGTGTGTACCAAATTCTAGATTTCAACCGGTACAGTTTTGATATACGGCATCACTGCCGATAATTTTGTTTTGGCGACTTTTTTGTACAGCTTCAATATACGACCCCATTGGTGATATTTTGTTTTGGCGAGCGATTTAACGATACGATGTTCGGTTAGGCGGCAAAAAGTCGCCAATACAAGATTATCGCCAGTGATGCCGTATATGAAAGCTGTTCCGCTAAAATTTTTATGGCAATGGCTTCGATTGGCAATGAAGTTGATTCTTATAAAGTACGTTGATTAAAATCTACTGGCAGACAGATTATATCGGACAGTTCCCAACGACTATTCTTTCATTTAGAAGTAGGTATTTTTAAAATCTAGACTCTACCTTGATAAGATCAATTCAAATAGACCTCAGTATCAACATATTTGTTAATACATTTCGTTTGTATTGACTGCTCAGTTTAGATGATGACTTTTCAGTTGAAATCTAGAAGTTGGTACACACGTTTAAAATGGTGCCAAGTCGCCAAAGATAATGCATGCATTACTTTCATTAGCTTTGGAGACTTGGCGTCAATGAAATGTAGCGGTCAAGTTATTACTTTGGCAATTTGGCGCCATTTTAAGATTGTGTACCAACTTCTAGATTTCAACCGACTTTTCTTGCCTGCAATTTCGTGCTTAACATTACTTTTCCATTAGCCCCAGCCAAATCTTAGCTATAACTTTCATTGCGCGTCTCTTAGCGACGAGTATTGGCGCTAACAGAATAGCGCCAACATTCAAGATTGGCGACGATTGAGGCCCCGCCAACGGAAAATTGTCTATTGACTAATTTTCAATAAACTGGAAGAGTTTCCAGTGCTATGCATTTCTATTCTGATTGTGAATCAGTAATGAAAAATAAAATAAAAATATTAAGGTATAAGCTTTTATTCAAAATGCACTTTAAATGAGAAAATACGTTTACACAT
>BGPR01053237.1:174-10438 GCA_013235015.1 Araneus ventricosus | reverse complement strand
GCTTTGAGCAGGTGAGTTTCAAACGTACATCGTTCGATGGTTAGGAGCATTTCGAACGGTGGTATCCAGGTTATGGAACTAATCCGAAAACATAAAACTGACCGATTATATGATTTGGAATTTTAGCTTATTGAAGAGTGGTTTTTAACAAAAAAATCTCACGACTGATTGATTACAGCAAGAAGAGTTCTCAGAATCGTTTAATCGATCGAGTAACGCATATCCTTTTTACTATACCTAGACACCAACTTTATGGCTGAAGCTGTCGCCGTTTAGAAGTTAAGGAGGGTGTAACGGATATAACTGGGAACACTGTATACTATATACTGTAAAAATAATCTCTTTCCGAATCATAACCAAAAGGATTTCCATTTGGATAAAAGCATTCCAAATTTTTATTTTCATTTTGTTTATAGAAAGGCACCAAATTATTTTCTTTTTAAGGAATTATAGTGAAGTTCAACGGAAAAATTTCTGAAAAATGCCTACTTGCCTTCATTCCATCTAATCCAGGAGGTCCCTGTAACGAAAGGAAAATATTATTTTACTTGTAAGAGAAATACGAGATACACATGGAAATTGATTAATGTGGACATAACAGCATTGCGAGCAGTTTACAGATAAAGAAATAATTCGATGTTAAGTTTTGTTAAAAGAGTTAGTGTTGTGTTTGTGGTGAGTGTTGTAGGAGAGCAGTTAGTAACACTTCTTCAGCTACGGAGGGTTAGTAAACCTGTAAAATAAAATACAAAATAAAAGTCAACAAAACGAACAATTGTTTTTGAAACAACAGAAAACTAACTACTAACATAAAAGTAACCAAACAGCTAAACTATAAAAAATAATAATAATAAATGTGGATCCATTTTTCATAGAGCTATATTCCTGCTAATAAGTTGTAAACTGGTAGTTCTGTGAATAACAGACCTCCCATCAACAAAACAAAAAAAAATTAAGATCTGCACTTCTTTGCAGACTTAAAAGTTTTAGCCCTTTTTTCAATGCTAATTGTTTACAGAAGTCTCTGATTTTGTCACTATTCACAAAATTACAATTAAATGTCTGCTTTTATTATTATCAGTTACAATTAAATGCCTACTTTTACTATTATCAGTTACAATTAAATGTCTGCTTTTATTATTATCAATTACAATAAATGTCTGCTTTTATTATTATCAGTTAAAATTAAATGTCTGCTTTTATTATTATCAGTTAGAATTAAATGCCTTCTTTAACTATTATCAGTTACAATTAAATGCCTACTTTAACTATTATCAGTTACAATTAAATGTCTGCTTTTATTATTATCAGTTACAGTTAAATGTCTGTTTTTATCAGTATTGACAAAATTGCAATTAAATGTCTCGCCATTACCAGAATGATTCAAATGTCATAATCGCGCCAAACTCGTCATTGATTCGCCAAAGCATTGAAAACAGTAAAACGGCCGCCATGCTGAACGGAATCAAAAATAAAAATTCTTACATATAAACCATTTTTTATGACCTCAAGAAACATTTAAGCCAAATTCGAAGAAAATCGAACACGTTTCGTCATGATTGCGTAACAAACACATTTACAGACTGACGAAATGCTGAACGGTCGAGTTAAAACGGAGATATATTTTGAATAAATTGCCAGAGATTGGCGACGGATAGACAACCATCGGGAGGGATCTCCGCCAGATTTTTGCATTCTTACACACTATGACGCGTTTTCTGTTAAGCTAAGCAGTACCCTGGAGAGAATCAAGTATACATTTGGCCCTCTTCCTTTGGATCGGTTGGTTCTAAAATTTTGCAATATCTTACAATTTTGACGCCAAGACTGCATGCCAAAATTCATTTATCTAGCCTGTTCTGTTTTTGAATTATCGCCCGTAAGTGGCTCTACCCCATGTGGGGCCGAGTTACCTCCTAACAATGAAGGATCATAACTCTGCCTGAGAGGACGTCACATGTGCTGTCCGTAATGCGATGGCCACAGTACCGGATTAATTGTCGTGGCGGCCGAGCCATTCATGTTTTTTTGCATGTCGAACCTGGGTGGAGGAACTCCTTCGTGGCTTTGAGTTATCGTATTAGACTGACAGAGATTCCAGATAGACTGAGAGATTCCAGACAGATTTCTCTCTCCGTCAGAGAGAGAGGTTCTGAGTTATCGTGCTTTAAGCATTGTAACATCATTGCCTATCAGACCTCAACCGTTTTCAGGTTCAACAGAGGTAGGAATGTATGACGGGAATTGGCGTGTCCAGAAAATGACAATGCTTGAATTGGTGGGAAACCAGCTAGGGTCTGAAGGTGCGGGGCCTAAACAAAGCGTGAAGCGACAACGGCACCAAGATGTCTGGGACGGGCCAATGAGAGAGAAAAGTTTGACTTTGTGTGTATAGCAAGAGAGCCATAGAAGATTAATAGAATGGAATTAGATTGCCTGGTGTACAGACTTCCAGCGTAATAAAAGGAAAAATTCAGGTTGAGAAGGGGAGTTGGACTTCAGCTACGCTGGAGAGAGCGTCAGCGTTATTTTTTCGTATCCAGACTCGCAGTGCTCCCGTCAGGGATTGCGATCTTTTTGTGTTTTTTTGCTGACAGACCGGACTTCGGGCTGATCTTTTGGGAGTTTCGAAGAACTCCAGAAACTGTTCCATTTTCCCAGCGAAGTGCAGGTCGGTTTAGTGAAAGTTAGCTAATTACATCCGATTTCTCGACCAGAGTTACAGTTCTTCCCTTCGAGGTTATTTTAACTGACAATTTGTAAATATAGCATTCTAAGCCAGAAAATGTTTCTTGAAAATTTGTGTAAATATAAGGAAGCTGTAAATAAATTTCTGAAAGACAACAAATTGTCTGAATTCGCCTCCAACTTACTCAGCCGTAAACTGCGGCCATCGGTCGCGACGTAACAGCATTTCCATGGGCATATTTCGAAATCTACAATTTTGGTGTAAAGATCGAGTACCAAAGTTAATCTTTCTAGCTCTTTTTGTTTTCGGGTTATTGTGTTCACAGGCAGGCATACAGTAAAACTTCGATTAACCGCCAGTGTCTGCTTTCCGTCTAAAATATAAAGCTCGAGTCTCAAAGACACAGAAGGACATGACAGAAGAAGCTGTTTTAACCGTTCGTTTTAAATCCGACAGAACCGTTCCAGTTATAAGCTGAAAAAATTGTGTTATTAGAACGTCGGATGCAGCAATTTAAAAACAAAAATAAAATTTCGATGGCAAAAATCAAAAAAGTAAACTACGTTACTTATAAAATAAAGTAACGTAGGTTTACAGTATTGCAATGCATTTCGGCACATCACTACTGTTACACTGAAGTTCATATTGACAGTTTTGTGCAGTTAATTACAATATGTCCGTATTATTCACTTTTAAAGCATTTTCTTTTAATTTTAGTCCTAACCGAGCAGCGAAACCACGTTACTGATCAAATACATTAAGAGGTTTCTGTTATCCGTCTATTCGGTTATCCGTCACAGCCCTGATCTGGACGTTGACGGTTAATCGAAGTTTTACTGCAAGTGCAAAAATCGTTTTTTCGGTCTCAAGGAGGTCGAAAAGATGGAAATTCATCAAAATCTGGAGGTCGAATTTTTTCGACTATCAGAATACTTTCTCTATGTATTGACGCGTTTTCTGTTTTTTTATTTACATTAAAATGCCTCAACTACATAATTCCGGTGAAATGCTAAGTCAATGGAATCTTCAAAGCAGAAGTCCAAAAGTAATGCAAATAAAGTCAAGGTTTTTAATGTAAGTAAACGAAACAGAAAACTTGTCCATAGTTCGCGAACGAGAAAGTTAAATGTAGCATCCAACAATTATATTTTTTCGACAGTCAAAGCTGTTAAACTGCAACATCTGTTTGACGATATTCAGGCACATGCTACAGAAACAGAATGATGAAAGACACCAACCATGACGCCATTTTTGCCATCCGCTCCGGGTGGGCCTGGATCACCCCGGACACCAACAGGGCCCTGGAACGACAAAATTTATGTTTAATAATAAAAATTTAGCATTTAAAATAGAGTATGGGGTTGAAATCTAGAAGTTGGTACACACTCTTAAAACGCTGCCAAATCGCCAAAGCAAGACGTTGACCGCTGCATATCATCGGAGCCAAGTCGCCAAAGCTATATGAAGGTACTGCCTGTATCAGCTTTGGCCAGACTTGGCGCCATTTTAAGAGTGTGTACCAATTTCTAGATTTCAACCCCATACTTTATTTTAAATACTAAATTCTACTCTACCATACTTGGTCGAAATCTAGAAGCTTGTACACACTCTTAAAACGCTGCCAAATCGCCAAAGCAAAACGTTGACCGCTGCATATCATTGGAGCCAAGTCGCCAAAGCTATATGAAGGTACTGCCTTTATTAGCTTTGGCGACTTAGCACCATTTTAAGAGTGTGTACCAACTTCTAGATTTCAACCAAGTATGGTGCAGTAGAACCCTGGAAATCTAAAATTCCGGATAATCCGAACATCTTTTTTTTTAATTTTCTGAAAAAATTTTACTGAAAAATGAAGGAAAAATAACAATTACGAATCAAAATAAAGCAAATGTTTATTCCTAACTTAAAAGAAGTATTTGAAGTGGTCTTCAAGAATGAATACAGCGCCTTAATTAGAAGAAACAATCTAAGATATCTTCTTTTCACCCTCAACTTGTTTGCCACTGTACCGTGCGAATCCCCGCGTGCTCTTTCCGTAGGCCTTCACAGAGCATCTAGAGTCAATACACTACTGCATTTGGTATATCAAGAGTATTTTACTGAATTTCGGATTATTCGGGAAATCCAGACAATCGAACAAAATTAACCCCAAATTAGTTTGGATTCGAGGTTCTACCTTACCATGCTTTTCAATACTAAGGTCACCTTTGAAAATTTCCGGGTTAAAAGTAAATAGGGTCATGTCTTTCGTCCATTTAATATTACTCTCTATCTTGAAACATTAATCCTTTCTTCCTGGTCATATGGAAGAGTTTCAGAAGGTTAAAATGAAACCAAGTCCCATGTTTCATTAGAACTTTAACTTTCTTCTCTCATCATGTCTTAGAAACATTAATGCTTTCCTTGAGTCCACGCCACAGAAAATTTCCAGGTTAATTAATACCAGTCATGTTTTACGTCCATTTTAACTTCTTACTGTCGTCATATCAGAAACGTTAATAAGCTTTTCCTGCAAGGTCACATACGAAAGAATTTCAGGTAAACCAAGTCATGTTTCGTCCGTACTTTTCTTACTCTCATCATTATCATAGAAACATGTATACTTCTGATCCACGAATTCCAGGTTAATTAAGCCAAGTCCATATTTCGTCCATTTCTTTTCTTACTGTCGTCATGTCATAAACATAATCTGCCTTTCCTTCTGAATTCATGATTTGAGTTAAAATAAATCAAGTCATGTTTGTGGTCATTTAGCACTAACACTGTCGTCATGTCGCAGAAACATTAATCCTTTCGCTACCAGGGTCACATACGAAGATTTCCGGGTTAAAGTAAACCAAGTCCATGTTTCGTCCATTTAGCACTAACACTGTCATCGTAGTGTAGAAATGTTGCATCTTCTGTGTGTCGTAAGGATTCAAGTCCATAGTTCAATTTATGGCGATTTGTATCACTAACAGCTGTGCGAGCTCTCCGGCTGATTTGCAAATACTGCAACTTCTTCTTTTTCTAGAATTTTCTAAAAATGTTATTATTTGCTACATTTCATTAATATTCGTTAATCTTTGTTAGTCGTTGTAACTTAATAGTTAAGTTTTAGCTAATAAATGTTCTTTTTTACAAGATAGCTCTAGTGGCTTATTACAACAACGGCTATAAATTTGTATCCACCATGTAGCAAGAACAATTAGAAGCCAACTGTTATTATACGTGAACAATTACTTGCCATATATGTGATACAACGCGCCATATAATTGCTTGATTTACCACGCCATATTATTGCATTACATTATTTAGTTTATTCAAAATGCATATCAAAAACTAGCTACAATTCACAAAATAGTGTAATTTTGAAAGAATAATACATCCTTACAAACAGATGAGGAATTTAAATTACAAACGTAACATAAAATAGATATAATATCCACCTTAATGAAAATTATGCTTTTTTTCACAAAAAAAATTTGAAAAACAGAAAATGGTTTAATTATTAGTGTCATGATTCTATTTCTATACAGTATAAATATAACGGGAACTTACTGGAAGTCCCATCGGACCAGGATCCCCCTTGTCACCTTTGTCACCCTGAAAAACCATAAATCAAAACCATAAAATATAATGAAATTCTTCGGAAATAACATTGACATTACAGAGAAAGAAATTAACTGGACTGTTAGATAATTTTTTGAAT
The DNA here is from genome assembly GCA_013235015.1 of Araneus ventricosus. Taxonomy (NCBI): domain Eukaryota; kingdom Metazoa; phylum Arthropoda; class Arachnida; order Araneae; family Araneidae; genus Araneus; species Araneus ventricosus. The sequence continues at coordinate 4,058 of BGPR01053237.1, read as the reverse complement.
CGAAATAAAAGTTAACACTCAAACAAAAGCTCGAATTTTATCTCACTTCCTAAAAAAAATATTCCGAAATAATTCCGTGGTTTCAATAGGTTATATCTATTCTTAACCAGCGGGAGTGTTCTCCCCTAAACTTTCTCGTATACTTCTCGAAAAAGGTGCTGTTTCCCTTCCCCCCGAGTGGATAAAAAAATTCGAACCTATTGTAACCCAGGATCCAATGACTATCAGAAAATATTTAGGTAAAGAATCAAATTCAAAGAGATGCGTTCCGATTAAATGCGTACCGAATTCTACTCTTGCTGGCTCTAGGACAAAGTCGCATAAAACTTCCGCGTGCACAGATTGCTACCAGTATGCATGCGCATGAAGATTCGGATGGGGAAAAAAGCGCCAAGCAGGAGTCAATAAATATCGTGCACAGAAGATTGCGTCCAGTACGCATGCGTGTGGAGATAGCGGATTCGTTGGAGATGCGATTATACAGACCGACAGACAGTTAACTTTCTGACGAATTTGGCCCAAAATTTTATACGGACCTACATTCATGACGATAAAACTGTGTATTAAATTTTATCCATTTAGCTTTTCAAGTTTTTGAGTTATAGCTTTCGCATGACCGCGGACATACAGACTGACAGACATCCCGTTGACGGTTTTTGTCCAAAATGTTATAGAAACCTACAAATTATGTTTAAAGACCACATACCAAATTTCATCCCCGTAGCTCTAACAGTTTTCGAGTTATCGTGTTCACAGACAGACATAATTCCAAAATTGCTCAGGAAGGTCTAAAACGTGGAGATTCGTCAAAATCTCGAGTTCGAATTTTTTGACGATTACAATACTTTCCCTTTGTATACTTCGCGTACGAGAAAGTAAAAATAATTTTGAATGAGAAAAATTTGATACTAGTTTTAATTCATGACGCAGGAAAATTAAGATAATAATTGCAATCTATACTTGAAAAACTGAAATACTTCTCCTTACCTCTTCCGCTCCAAAAAACCTTTAAATATAAGCAAACAAATTTTGTTCAATGCTTCAAAGGAAGTGCTGTTAAAGGCACATTCATACTTCAGTCATTACTGTTTAATAAATTTATTCATGAATAGAACATGAGTAGCTAGTTATTGTTATCTTTTGTGGCGCACCGTGCTACGCCATCCTACTCTGATGTATATTAGCCAATATCCGCCTCCGGACATGGGGAGTTCCTTCTGTCTAGTGGTTAGGATTTTCGGCTCGTAACCCAAAGGTCCTCAGTTCTATCCCGCCGCCAAAGTGGCGACTCGCGGACAAAGAACACGCAACAACAACTTTCAGTCCCACTAATAGATGGCAGCACCAAAAAATCAGGTCAATTCCATCTTCTGCTACATTCACCAGATGGCAGCACGACAACTACTACAGCAACGCAGCTCTCCCAATTCAAAGCCTGTGACACATTTCAAAGCACAAAGTCTATGACATATTTCATAGCACAAAGCCTGTGACGCATTTCACAGCACGCAAAGTCTATGAGCTATTTCATAGCACAAAGTCTGCACGTGCCTGCGCACCACCAATCTGGGCAGCAATCTGCGCATATGCAAGCAGCACATCGCTTCCTTGATATTCAGATAATATCAAACAAGCTGGGGGTTGCTCCTGTGGCGCACTGTGCTACGCCATCCTAATCTGATGTATATTAGCCAATATCCGCCTCCGGACATTGGGAATTCCTTCTGTCTAGTGGTTAGGATTTTCGGCTCGGCACCGAAAGGTCCTCAGCTCTATCCTCTCGCCGCCAAACTTTTTTCTGCGGATCAGGCTATAACTACTCGCTCAATTTGAGGAGCTCTAAATCTGGATTCTTTGTAGAGTCTCCCTACAACGAAGTCTCCCTGCAGCGAATTTCTCCCTATAACGAAATTTTTAATCGGAATGTTAAATAACATTCAAAATATTGTCCATATAACGAAGTGGTTATCTCCCTATAACGAATTTTACAGACCTTTATCTTTTCGATTTTTGTCATTTTTGAAGAAAGTTGCTAATTTCTGTGCAAACAAATCGCTCACACGTGTCTGTTTCTGGAACCACTCGCATTGTTCATTCCAGACATAACACACACCAATAGAATGCTATGTGAAGGGTAATGCAGTTGTGGAGACCTGGGTTTCTACAGAGGGAGCAACATTTCTACGGGTCAAGATTCCAAGAATCGGGGTGGAAACAGCAAATGGATGTGACAATACGCATTTTATGTTTATCCGTAATAGTACATATTATCTCTAAATTGGTGAATTGTCTTCACTTTTGATCATTTTATTTATACAATAAAAATTAGTATAATTTTAACAAATTTATAATAAATATTACTTCATTTTTAATTGAAAGTCTAATTAAATATTTTGAACTTATCGCACATACTACAAGGTTTGTAACATTTACTTAAATAACTGCAAAAATCTCTAATCTCCGTATAACGAAATTTTCTCTATAGCGAATTTTTCAACTGGAACCAAGCGATTTCGTTATAGAGAGATTCCACTGTATTAACTTTAAGCTGACGGGCATGCCCAGAATAAACTAAAATACCTCTATAATTGTATTGTTTATAGCCTGCTCAGGAAACTGCTATGGATTCCGTGGTTTAAAATGTGTTGCAATGACCTGATGAAAGACGTCAGAGTAGTCTCACTCGAGATGTAAACACTTCTATTTTTAGAGACGCTATATATAACATTTAAGTCGATTATTTTCCCATATTTTTGAGCTCGGAGCTGTTGAACTTGGAAGCTTTTAATTACCTGTTCTGATACTTTCCCTAAAGAGAGTTGTTTGGTTTCTTTGATGAATTTCACAACCTCATCTATTCCGTACAAGAATTCAGGAAACTTTTAGGATGAAATGTTAAATGGCAAGAACAGTTTACGTAAGCACAAAATAAAGTCGTTTTAGAAAGTGGTGTGAAGAAATTAATAAAAGGTTTAGTCTTGTCGTTGCCTGTTCGTAAATCTTGCGGCTTCCTAAAAGTTATTATTTTAATAAAAACACTGTTCATCTTTATATAATTAATTTATTATCTCTTAAAATAGAAATAAAATTAATAGGCGATTGTTTTGAAGACTTTTGGTCACAATAAATACCTGTTATTATCAATAATATCCGATTAATCGCGTTGACCATAACATATGCATGTAACAAGCAGTAGAAAAGAAGTCTTCTTATGAGCATAACTTTTCTGGTCATGTATATATATATTGTTTTGCAATATTACATCACAACACTGCGCAATACAACTTTAAGAGAATTTAATTTTGAGTATTGAACTCTTACAAGTGTATATACGCGTGTACCGTCTCGTAAATTGACGCCATTTGCATTCATCCTGCATTTCTTTCTTAAAATCATAGACAACTACTGCTATTTCCCCAACTAAACAATACCCTTAAAAGCTAGAAACATAAATAAATAAATACATAACAGATATCTCAAGAAGTAACAAAATGCTCTAGTCGTTTTCTTCTACGATACAAAAATCTCTCTTTTTTACATTTTTCATTCGTCTACTCAAGAGAACATAATCTTTCTCCTCATCTCTTAAATTCAAAGCAGCAGCGATTCAAATGAGAATTCGTCATTTCAGGGTCAGTTATTAACAATGTTTTTGATATATTAAATGGATTACAATGGTAATATTACATCACAGCACTGCGTACAACAACGCGAGATGCATTTATTTTGAGTGTTTGATTCATAGGAGTGTATATGAGTGTGATGTCTCGTAAATTGACTCCATTTGCATTCATTCTACTTTTTTTTCTTATAATCACAGACAACCACTGTTATTTCCCCCAAACTAAACAATACCCTTAAAAGCTAATAAACAAATAAATAAA
>BGPR01053236.1:0-10438 GCA_013235015.1 Araneus ventricosus | reverse complement strand
ATATATATATATATATATATATATATATATATATATATATATATATACATACGTTGAATTTCATATATATAGATTTGGTTAAGTGCCTTATAAAGGAAGGCTTGAAAACACACTCAAATTCAATGAAAAAAATCCCCTTCCTCACTATGAAAAAGAATCACGTCCTTTTATTTAAATGTTGCAAATAAGTGGTGCAGACTTAAAAGCAAAACAATAATAAATTTAAATATAACGGAACTGCTTTGAATAACACTGAAACTTAATTAATTGCATAGAAAGGCAAATATTTCGAAGGTCATTTGAATGTATAGCACTTGCATAACAATAACATAATTTTTACTTTATGTATCTATTAAGCAATTGTAATCGTGTATATTTTTTGCAGGTGTTAAATTTTAACAGTTCTCTCGTTGAAGGTAAGTACAGAATTATGTATAGCATTTTCTGGATCTTACTTATTTGCATCTTGTAATTACAACACTTCGAAAATTATGCGAATCTCGAATCGAAATCTTTTATCAGAATTAATGAATGAAATTTTATAAACTGCAAATGATTTGGAAGATTCAGATCAATCAAATGCCTTTGTTAATAATTGATTTTTAATCAATAAATCGAAAGTCTCTCCTCCCCTTTAACTTTTCTCTTTTAGCTCCATATAACGGTTTCATTAATAAAGCGATTGCGCGTCAAAATTATTGTGAAAGAACAGGATCACTGTCTACTACTCTTGATTGGAAATTTATGGGCAGCTTTATATGCATTCAACTGTTTTTCCTAGACATGCAGCGGGGCTGAACTAATATGTTGTTTGTCCTTTGATGGACGGTTTGCTTAAAATTTCTTGAAAATCCGGTACTTATTCCATGGGAAGAGAGAAAAGACGAGATTGCTGCCTAAGGAAGGAAATAATTTATTTCCAGGCTGTTGTGAGAGTTCGCTGTGCAAGGAGCGGGTGGGGATCGTCCTGCTTAAACGAAGTGAGGAGTGCATCCAGGACTTCAGGACTGAAATATAGGTTGACACCCATCCAGACCTTAAAGAGTATAGATATGTATATACGAGGACGTACTGTGGTTATCTGACATTGTACCAGAACCTCTTAAAAGGAATCACATTGATTAACGAATGGACACTAGTGTTGTTATGTTAAAACTACCAGCAATATGCGCCCGCTGCACGAAAATGGTTTGAACCAAAACCATGATACCTACTATGGGTCGATGTGAAGTTCGGAGACATAAGCTGGCTGCTATGAATTCGCTAAACACCTCCATATCTTGACCGTCATTGCTCTGTAAACAAGGCGGGATCCGTCTATGAAAACATCCAATGCCATGTATTGATCCAATTGTAATACTGATTAGACCACTCCGGGTGTGGAAGCCTTGTCGAGCTTTCAATGGAAACCTGCTGACTAGTTGTCGTACGCGGAACTGTACATCACATAAACTAATGAAATGGTGGGGTTGATCACAGAGGTGTACGCTGGGGGAACCAAATGGATTAGGATTTCAAGTGTGACTCTCTATTGATTCTCTACAAACTGTGCGGCGATTCTACAAATTTTTGCGCTCTTGCTGACGATTGAGGAAACCATCCCCTCTCCAGGATATTCTCAGATATCTGATGGCCGATTAAGAATTGGCACATTCGATTCACGCATAAGCATCTGTTGTTGGGGGGAGCCGCCCCGTATTATGCAGTATGCCAATGCCAAATGACAGTTCTACACATTCTCATCGAATGCCCACAATTTAATCACCAACGCATCCGATGCTTTCATTCTCCCTGTGTCACTTTTAAAGACATTCTTCATGTAGTTCCTCACCCACAACTTTTTACTTTCCTAAAAGTGATTGGATTTTACTATTCTATTTGAATTTTTTACCACGTTTAAAAGTAATTTTATCATTGCGCCTTGTTTCTGTTTAGACTTAACAAATTGATAAGTCCTAACGTGTGTCATTTTTAAAACCTACTTCTAAATCAAGACTACACACCATATGTTTGTCATAGCATAATCAATTATGGTTTTTGCATCAGTAAACTCAATCAAAAATCAAATCAGATATCCAAGTTACTAGACATCACCGAACGGTGTTCTCTTTGCGTGTGCTTGCCATACCGAGGAGTCACAGCTCCAGGATAATCTGTCGCCCCCCTCCTTCCTGGAGTAGGGTTGAACTTCAAACAGTTAATTTTTGATACTCCTCTCGCTGACGTTTCAAAGACATTCCCTTACCTTTTTAACGTAGGACTACGTTCCTCCCATTGGGGTCTCAGGAAGGAATTGGATTCACACGCCAAAACGCCACGAAAACGTTGTATGGGAGATCCTCTATATCTCGGTAACTATATATGTTAGAAACGTAACTAATGTCTTATTTTAGAGATAAAAGGTAACAACAGAAGTTACAAAAAATTTGAAAGAATCGGAATTGCAATCAAGCGACTACTGAGTCGCAAATTTGGGCAAAAATACGCATGAATTGGTGATGCCACATGCATTAGGTGCACGCGCAAAATTGACTTAAGCTCTCGGTTGCCACGTTTTCGCTAGCGAGATTTCGTGATTGAGTTGAAAATTTTGTTTCGACAAATGTAATACAATAATGGCTCCAAATGTAAATTTACAAAGAAGGAAACGCCAACGAGATGCCAAATGAGATACAGAGAAGTTACGAAAAGAATTGTCGTAGCAGGAGAAGCAACAAAAGAAGCAGCAGCAGAGGGAACGAAAGAAACTGCAAAATGAGGAAGGTTCGACCTTACTTGCAAAAGAGAGATGTAAATGATATCATGAGAATAAGAAACAAAAGAAAATGGCCGCAGAGGCAGCGGCAGATAATTTGCAATTAAACGGAGGTGCTTCAACATCAACAGGTTAGTTCTCAATGATTTCAGGTTTGGGTTCCAAATTATTGAGAGTAACATCGAGAAACAAAAGAAAATTGAAAATAATTTCGAGGAACAAAAGAGAATTACGAGTAACTTCGAGAAACAAGAGTATCGCGATTAACTTCGGGAAACAAAAGAGAATCGCGAGTAACAAAGAGAAACCGAAAACAAAAGAGTCACGCGAGTAAAGTAGTCCTGCGTCATTAGCATCAGCGGCTGTTTGAAAAAGGCAGCCTCCCGTCATTTTTTTCGATCGTTTTGCTACTGCAGTCTATCAATAAATGTATTTCAAAGGCATGCCGTCTATTCGCTAACCTTCTAAGCGGCCTAATCGGCATTCCCCATTTTTCATGCTCAACTCCAAATCAGATAATTCCAAGTCTGAATGCATATTTTCTTAAAATCCCATAGACGAAATTCTCATAATATTTCAGAGATTTTATGAAATAATAATAAAAAAATCGGTTTCTTTTTCACTTTTGAAGCCAATTAATTTGATAAAGACTTTCGAAACAATAAAATTATATAAATGGTGCTTAGAGGGTTAATAGTCTAAAATTGGTAACTCGTAACACAAAGTGCATGAAAACTTAATAGTTTGCAAACTTTTCTCTCCATCACTGGTTCTGAGTAGAGATGGGGAAAACCTACCGGTTTTAACCGAAAACCGTTTTTTTGGTTCCATTTTTTTTTACCTGTTATAACTGATTATTTTTTAAAATCCAATAACCGGGTAAAATAACCGGATCGGAAGATAAGCTCGATTTTAGGTTCGATTAGACATTTACCAAGTTGCGAATCTTTGAACTTCATCATCTGAGGCTAATCAGAGACAACCGGTTCCTCGAGGCGTCTGTTGGTTAGCGAATTGCTGAGAGAGTCCTTATGAACAGATAAATATTGGTCGATGGATTGATTTCCTATAGAAACAATATTAATAAAAAATTTCGTCTACAAACGGGGTTTGTTTTTTAAAATAAAAAAAACCGAAAACCGGTTATTTCAAAATCGGTTATTTTCAGCGGATCGGAAGACAGGCAGGATTTTAGGTTTGATTAGAATAAAATTTACCAAGGTACGAATATTTGAATTTCATCATCTTAGGCCAATCAGCGACAACCGCTTCCTCGAGGCGTCTGTTGGTTAGCGGATTGCTGAAAGAGTCCTTATGAACAGATAAATATTGGTCGAGGAATTGATTTCCTATAAAAACAATATTAATAAAAAATTTCGTCTACAAACGGGATTTGTTTTTTAAAATAAAGAAACCGAAAATCGGTTACTTTCGGCGGTTATAACCGCCAGGTTAAACCGGAGGTGAGAAAAACCTGAATAACCTAAAACTAGTTATTTTCACAATAACTGACATCCCTAGTCCTGAGGTTTGCATGCTGCTAACAGCATCCATTCGTTACGCTGCAGTTCTAGATTTGACGAGTGTATTTTAATGGAAAAACTACAAATTACGGAATTTATTTTCATTTTGTTCCAATAACAAACATAGCATAAATGCGTAAAAAAAGAAGTAATAGGACTTCTCCAAATTTCTTCATTGTTAATACGCAAAAGTAATTATTAAAGTTAAGTTTCTTTCGATAGAAGAAGATTAATTTTAATTAACACACGTAAATCAACACTTATGAAGAAACTTGTTTAAACTAAAAATGAGATTTGAAGTGTTGTATTCTTAAAGTTAAAAGTAAATAATTAACGAATCTTGGTTCTTTTATAAAGAGCTTTCATTTTCACAAACAAATACGGGAGATTAAATCCGTCAAAGAAAATATGAATGCCGTGCTCGTATAAATCTGTATTCATCATCAGCGCCAAAGTCGAAACATTACTAATGAAATTTTTACGAAAAAAAGTGTTGACTTAGATTTGACGTCCCATTTTCAGTTTTTTTTCTCAAAATACATTCATTCCCATTTCTTAGCAGGCATATTTACTCCAAAACTGATGATTAACAAAGGCATAAAAACAAATTAAATATTTTAGAAGCGTTTTTTTTTCAAAAAAAAATCATTTTCACATGAGTGTTTATTCTCAATAATAAACACAATTTCTTTTTTTGTTACGAGTCATTGTTTATTTCAAAAGCTTAATTAAAAATTCAACGTTCGTAGTTCTTATTTTATGTTTTATTACTATTATTTATTTATTATTTTAGTTTTTTTTCATAACGGATTTTTTTTACAGCATATATATTCTCACGATTGATTTGGTAATTAAGGAAAAAATTTAAAATAACGGAGAATTAGTGTATTCTTTTTTAGTAGCACGTTTACCGAAAGTCATTTTTGAACACAGCTTTTAAATTGTGAAGAATTTTATAAAAATAATCAAATGATTTAAAAAAAATATGGACTAAGAGGAAAGTGCCTCATTTATGCTTTTTATATTCATTTTTATGAGAAAAACTTAACAATTCTTTAAACAGTTTTGGAATTCCCATCTGAAAAATTAATTACCAGTTTTTTATAAATATGAATAATGAATTCATCGTGATCATGCATTTCGCACTTTTTTTCATGCGCACTAAATGACGTATCTATGAAAGTATAGGAGTTAGATGCAATATAAAAACATGACAAATAGTATAAAAATTTTTTATGTTCTTAATTCTATTATCATTGTCTGTTACTAAATTATTATTTCTAATTATATAATTTTTCACTAAATTCTTGAAGACAGAAATGCTAAGATTACTATCCCAAAAAGGAAATTTATTAATTTTAAAATTAAATGCATTTCTTTTATCAAAGATATCTGTTACTATTTTATTAACTATAATTTTTATATCTAGATCTAGAAATTCTGCAGCTAATTCATTGGCATTAGTTTTTATAAGTTTTAAATAATCAGGATAGAAGTCAATATGTGGCTTAAGGTCTATTTCTTTATTGAATAATATCAATTCATCTATATAACGGAATAATATACTATGGATATAATTAGTAAAATCTTTCTCATAGTTGTGTAGGTAAATATTTGCTAAACTATTGCTAGCTGGACCTCCTTGAGGTAATCCTTTAATTTGCCGGAAAATCCTATTATCAAAAAGATATAATTTTCTTTTAGAACAAGATTAATAAGATTTTTAAAATTATTAATGCTAATATCTTTTTAAAATCAAAATCTTTATGTATATTTACTAGGGTATTAATCAAATCTTCAATATCTATACTATTAAATAAATCCTGGGAGTCAAAATGTACACTAGATATTTTTACATCTTTAATTACATTTAATATCTCTACACTATTATTTACTATAATTGTATCTTTTTGCTTATTTAAATTCTCTATCACTGTCTGTATATATATATATATAACAAATAAGAAAGAAACATAGCAGAATTGTAAAAGCAACATATACAACATAAACATTCATTTGTATTTCATTCAAATTCTTGGTTTATCATAATGTTCGGGGTAAAGGACAATGTTTTTAGCCTTATGCCAGCACTGTTCGCAGAAAACATTATGATTTCACTAATTTTTTAGCGGTTCGTATAGATTTTACTTACCCTGATGAGCATCTATACGCTTTTACTGATTTACTACAGTCTCTCCATTTTATTTCAACATTTTTTGACTTTCATGACATTGATATATATATATATATACAATTTTCCAATATTGTCTGTAAGTTATCCTCTTAAAAAAATTATCGACACTAGATTATAGTACAAACCCGGTTAACCGAGCTAAAGGGGAGGAAGCCATATAACGATTTTTAAGTTTTGGTATGATTCCATGAACATCTATTACTATAAACCATGAACATCTATTACTATACGCCATGAACATCTATTACTATTTTGTATCTAATTACAGTATGTAATTCTGAAATTTTGTAAGTATAAAACGAATCTGAAACTCACTTCGTCTATATGTTCTTCATTAAAGTTAACCCTCCATCGGGCGTAATATTCGCACAAGTGAATACGGGTGCAATGCGCCTGACTGATACAAGTAATCAGTATCGTAATTAATATTGATAATACTCATTAATTTTAATTTTAGCATTCTAAAATTAATAACTGACTTTCTTGGATAGGTTTAAAAGAAAAAAAAGTGGGGATATCTTCTTAAAAAAGTCTCGCCTTCGCGATTATTTCCGTGCAGTATAGTATACTGAAATACTGTATATGTTTTTGATTTGCGATTTCAAAAGCATTTCGGACAACCTGGGTTTTACTGTATTTGCAATTACAATTGATCCGTGTCCAGTTACCAGATTGAAACCATGACCTGCATCATAGATTTTTCCCTTACAGACATTATAAGTGATTTCAATAAATCTTGGCAATAAGATTAATTAAGGAAATTTGAAAAGAATTCTGAGCTTAGGCTTAAAGCTCAGAATTATGTAGATCAACAAATAATTTCTTAGAAGATTTGATATGACCGAAAAGCTAAGAAAATTGCTTTTTTGCGTTATTAACACAATGTGCGATAAGCTATTCATATGAGAATGACAGCTGCTTTGTTTATAAATGACACGTGCTTTGTTTGGACTTAAGAAGTTCAATGAAACTCACTTATGACGCAGCAATGTTTATTTCTATTATTTACATACATGATTAATTTTTGACTAACAAAAGACGAATTAATGTGCGAAATGAAACGTATATTATTAAAATTGAACTAGAAAATAAAAAAAGAAAAGTATCAAATTAACAAAAAATTAAATAATATTTTTCTTCTCTTTTATAAATTAGCTTAGTTGCTGCTCTCAGAAAGCGTAAAAGTGATTGAAAAAACAAATTGGCTTTTAATAAATTGTGTTATTTTTTTATTTTAAAATGTTAAAATCTGTTTTAAGCATGTAATATTTACTGTTAAGACCTACTTGCTTACAGAAAACGTTATAAAACTTAAGATATTTATTCATCAAGTTCAAATAAAATAATTTTATTATTTTATATGAACTTGATAAGAATATTTTTTGCAAAAAGTATTAATTATCGTATTAATAAAAATCAATTACTTTAAGAACTTTAATTAACACAGAAATAAATTTTTAAGAATAACTATTAACAATTAATTTGCCTGGAGGAGTAAACTTTCATAAAAAATTTAAAGTTCTTAATTTTTTTTGTATGATCAATAACAAGAGAGTATTTTTACTATTAACTGTTTTTTGAATTATCATTAAATGGAATTGAAAAAAGGAGAAATATTTGTACAAATAACTCCTGTATTTCCAAACAAAACTTCCCACCTTTTTATAATTAAATTTTAGAATGTCAATGGTTATTCATTTCTGAATAGAACTTTTTTCTGAGATATTTCAAGAATTTCATCTTTTGAACATCCTTGTATCTGTGAATTTTTAAAATCGTAAGATCACAACGCTTTTGATAATGATGTTCCTTAAATTACAAAGTTTTTAATAATGTTATCCGTTAAAGTACTTACAGTTGTATTTAAATTAGACATATGAAATAGTCATATTCTTAAAAATATTTATTGTTGTATTTAAATTAGATGTACATATATAATAAGCTAAAATGTTTAACGGAATTAGAATGCAGGCATTCTAATAATGATATACACATTGCAAGATTTAATATCCTGTGATTATTGATAAAGAATTCCTCAATTTAAAAACTCTTATTTCACTTGAAAACCGTTAAAATTTTATAATTTTATTAACTAATTCTTAAATTGGGAAGATTAATTTTAAAAAGACTGAAATATTTTTGCTTCTTAATTTTTTCGATTTTGTTGTTAATTCATGACTAAGGTATTACAATTTATCAACAACCGCTATATTCGAAATATATTTTTATTGCAGAAAAATATTTTCGGCCAATGTTTTTGAATATTCTGCATCGGTCAAATGATTTCTTTTGCATATTTTTAAGCACTAATAATTATAGCTATATTTCTTTTTTGCATTATTGTCCTAAGAAGACGAGATTGATCCTATAGAGAATTCTGGGCAGTTTGAAGGAGACATTTTGCTTCCTAATGTTGAGGTATGTTTCATTTATTTGATATTAACTAATTATCTCCATATTAAGGTGTTTGAACAGTAAGACATTTTAAGCTACAGTAAAATAATTTGCAGCTATATTTTTACTTTTTCATAAGTTGCAATTCAATCTAATGTATTCAATTCACTTTATGTCACATCACATGCTTGGAAATGTAGTAGATGACAATCAAAGCGTATGTTGTTTTGCACTGATATCATGTCATTTTCTCACCTGCACAAGGCCAAATGGATTGTAAAACTAAATTAATGCGTCGCATTTCAGAAGTTCCCTTTACTAGAGTAAATAAAACTCTTTTGTGTTTCAGATTGAAACTGCTACCGTTTTTGTCTTCTTCACGTAACTAGCTAATTTCTTGCCTTCAGAAACGCCTCGATTTCGTACCCTGTTTGAAACAGAGTTGTGAAAATTACATAATCTGACTTGATTAATAATTATATATTGTTCTTATTTATTGATAAATAATTTTATTGCACACACGACTGCTCATTTGAGAATTACCATAAGAAAAACTACGCATTTTCTTGTGCTTCTTTAATATCCATATAATAAATAAGAAAACAAGGTGTCTATGCATTTGATAAATAAAAACAAGAGTGGAATATTTTTTATGCTCTAAAATCACGTTTATCGTTAGGATTACGTAAAATTTCTTTTATTACAGTGCTTACCTGAATTCTACAACCTACAGTGAATTATAATTGCATCAGTACTTATTTTGCGAGTTTTCAGTTAATTCTGAATAATATAACAAAGGATCAATGGAATTATTTAATTATAACATTGTGCGATTTGAAGGAGGAGAGAAAGTTTTAAAAGAAAGAATTTTTAAATAAATAATTAAAGATTTTAATTAATTAATTCCAATTAAGATAACAAGTTCAAAAATCAATGTCTATAGTTATTTTTTTGCGTTCTTTATTGTTATTATTGTAAGTTTACACCAATTTAGAAAATTTTATAAACCGTTTGTTATAATTTAGTCTGCTTTTATTCGTTAGATGATGAACCTTACGACACACGTGAGTTGTTTCGCATATAATAACGCTGTAAAAAATGGTACCATGAAAGATTTTATTTCGCATTGAATACCAGATTTAAATGTTCTTATTTATAATCGATTTAATTTGTTTTAACAAAGTCTTTTAAGAAAGCTTTATTCGACAATCGCCAGTACGATTTTTCTGAATAATCGCAGAATAAAAAAATCTCATTTTGTCATGATTTCAGTCTAAAACTAATGAATACATTGATTTTTCAATTTTTTGCTGTATTTTAAGCCGAATGGCATTTTATGTAATACGAAACATTATGACGCACGCGTTAAATGTTTTGCGTTGCATTTTTCATGTTTTGATTCATCTCCCAAACATATTTTGTGTTTTAACATTCTCTTTTACACGTTTTTCAAACAGATTTTTGGGGTTGAAAATATTTGAAAAATGCGTCCTTTCTCTCAAATGGAAGTTAATTATTTATTGAAATGAAAATGGAATTTGAATTAACTTCCTGAAATTAGTTTATAGTTAC